>WBMZ01012618.1:0-245699 GCA_013400975.1 Atrichornis clamosus | reverse complement strand
TTATTATTATTATTATTATTTCATGAATGTTGTAACCAAATTTTTCAGCACTATAATTTTGAAAACGCTTATTATTTTTATATTTTAAATAAAATTGACACTTGAGTGTGTGGACGCTATTTTTTTTCCTAAATGTTCCTGGTGTATATTTTGTTTCAAGTTAATTTGATTTTAGAATTCACCCCACACTGGAAATTTAGTCTAATTCTTTAAAACCAAAAAGGTTTAAAATTTCCTGGCTGCTTCTTTTTATACAGGAAGAGAGCCTGAAACCATTATGTTTCAAGATGTCAGCTTTGATCATTTTTCAGATGTCTGAAGAAAAAGATAATGGTATTAAGTATAGTAACTGAATCTGTGCAGCGTTAAGCTATATTATTTACTTTATACAAATGTGGCAAATAGTTTAGCTGATATTGATCCAAAAGCATTCTTTGATTTGTTTACTACTGAATTTTAAAAATCTCTTAGTATTTACTCACTTAGAAAGAGTATTTAGAAAGGTTTGCCAAATGTAGATCATGGCAATGTTTTTCTCTTAGCAACTGCCATTCCTTATCTGAGGCTTGTACTATAACATTATCTGGGGGCTGAAGATGACACTGAAGCCAAGTGTTGCTGTGGGCTGGATCAGTAACTTTTGCCAAGAGGCTCTTCTGGGCAGTGGATTTTCAGGCAGGAAAACTCAGTCAGAGCAAAGCTGGCTTGCACTGCACTTGTGTCTCTGCACGCGGAATAGATGTCAGCATCGGGCTTGATCTGGGGATGGGACTGGAGAGTCACGCACAGACTGGAGCGTAAATTGCAGTGGTCATGTAGATGTAGCTGCAGTTGGACATGCAGCTCTGTTTCCTTAGTGCCATTTAGAAACTAGGTTTCTCAGGTATCTTTGGAAGCTGCAAATCCATGGGTTTGGTATGGTGTATTGAGATAAGGAAGTAGGAAGTATGTGTTGGAGTAGGCAAGTGGGTAACCTGAATGGGCTCTTGCCATGTTGTCCAAATGAGCTAACTCAGTTAAAGACTAAGGATTTTGGGGACTGCTGTCCCTCCACACAGTCACTGGGGAGTTTGCTCGCTGTAGCACTGGCTACATTCTGCTCCTGCTAAAGTTGAAATCCCTCAGAGGAGGACCTGAAGTTTCTGCCACCATGATTTAAAATACCATCATATTGGCTGTCTCGCTTTTGGGAGAATGGTCTTAACTGATGTGGTGCTTGAAAGAGTGACCTGTAACCCCTCCACAATGCAGCCCTGCAGTGACCATCCTGCTGGAGCTTGGCCCCTTGCCTGTGGCTGCCTGTTGTGGTGGCTGGAGCTGAGCTGGGCTCTGCTGCCACGTAAAGGCTGCAGTGCAGCACAGCAGCAGCTGCTGTGGCACTGCCAGGTGACACAGCCCGTGGGCAACTGGGCAGGACCTTGGGATCAGAAATTGTTTTCTTGGTCACCGTAAATCTTCCCCAGCTCTTTGTTTTTCAGCCAGTCATGGTCTGTGGGGTTCACAGAGCAACTCTCCCTCAGAGACCTTCAGCACCGTTGGGAGAACAGGTGTGTTATCCTCCCTCAGCTGGGTGTTCAACACACAAAGAACTGAAGCATCAGGTCCTTTCCAACTTCATTTTAACAAAAGGACATCCCCGTGGCCTTTAGATTAGGCCAAGGCAAAAAGCTTGAGTTCTCCATCCCAATGCTGAATAGCAGAGTGCTTTCTTATGTCTAGGACCTGGCTTTTACTGTTTCCACACTTGTCAGTAAAAGCCCCACCTCAAACCAGAAGGGATAACATGAAAAATGTACACCAGTAAAAACTAAAAACCAACAAACAACATTAATTGATAGTGTAATATGTTCAAAGACACATGCATGTGTTAGGAAGGAGATAGTGTATCTGCGATTTCTACTGCACCAGAATTCTCCTCTGATAAGGATGGGACAAATGGGTTGGGCCAAGATTATTAAGTCTCTTGTTTCTCGCGAGCTTTCAAATAGGCCTTGAAGATGACCAGAGCACTGCCTACAGCAGGTGTAATCCTTAAGAAAAGTGAAACCAGTGAGCTCTAAAAACTGAAATGATGTGGCAAGTAGCAGTGTAAGGGAAATGGTGCTGCTTCTGTGTCAGAGGGTTCATGGTGTCCTAGAGGAAAGACCAGCAAATGAGAGCACATGCATGGACTATGTGCAGAGGTTTTAAAAGGCACAGCAGCTGGTGAGCGCGGAGCTGGGAGCATTTGAGAAATGCCATTTGTGGAATCAGCAACTCTCAGCTGGGAGCATGGAGGAAGGGCACAGCCTGTAGCGGTGGTTGTGGCACTCTCAGCTGGTAGTACCTCCCTTCTCCCACTCTTCTGCTGATTTTTTCCATACATTTAGGTTGTGGAGATGAGAAAGAAAAAATTGGCCTGGTACACCATCCTTGGAGAGCTGCCAGCCGCTGCCCCAGAGATCCCAGCACTGCAGGGAACAGCCCATTTTAATCACACTCAGCACTTCTTTTAAAAGACATCTTAATATAGGGTATGTTTGGAGGTAATGTCAAAACAAATACATCCTAACTACAATTTGACAGCTCAAATTCCTGAGCCACCTTTCCCATACTGTTGTTCAACAGTGCAAGGGAAAAGATGGAACAGCTTACACTGAGCATGAAATTGTTAAACTTCAGAACAAATAATTCCAGGCCAGGTTTGAGGGCCATTTGAAATAGGGTCACTAGGAATGAAAGAACAGTCCCTGTGGACCCAAATCCTGGAGATGCTGTCACCAGACCTTTGGTAGCTGAGCTGCTGTGCTCTGGGAGCTTTAGTACCTGCCTCTCCATGTATTTGTTCTCATTTACCACGAGGTAAGTGTGTGTATGAACCCTAACAAAGGTTGCTCACATTTTGTGTCTTTGCAGCTTACCTCATGGTCATTTAAAATCATATAGTAGCTTATATTTTGTGGGTTTGAAAGGACAGTCAAGATCTTGGTCTGCAATCCTGCCAGAACTGACAAAAAAGAATTGCAGTAGGAGAGTATGAGAGTTGTGTGTAGCAAAGGATGGAATGAGAAGATTTGAGGAATGATTTTTACTGAACCCTCATCATTTAGCATTTCTCCAAAGAATAAGGAGAAAGGAATATATGATTAGGTATATATGATATGCTATTAGTATGGGACTACGTATAAGTATTCATGTGACTTGTCATAAAACAAATAATATTTTAACCCTTGAGTGAGTGAGGGTTACTTGTAAGAGTTAATTTGAAATCATTAACCTGGCTGTAAACAGACTTATTCAGAAATTAATTAATCTTCTATTCAATTTTGCTTGCGTGCAAAGTTAATTTCAAGCTACAACTCAATCAGGGCAAAAAAAGAAGTTGAAGAAAACCATTGGCAAAAATGTAATTTATATGATCACATCATTGCTTTTGACCCAGCAGAAAAATTTGTAAGGATAAGTATAGAACTCTTGAGGAAAATTATTTGAGGATCTCCAGAGAAAAACAAATATAAAGTTGCTCTAGTTCAGATTGCATAGTAAAGGGGCCTGAGATGAGATCACTGTGTGAAGCTGACTTCCAGATTGCATTACAAATGAAATAATAAATAAATAGAGGGATGGAAATTATTAGTGGGAGACCTGCACATTGGTTTTTTATTTCACTTACGAGTAGAATTAATATAATTTTAAACGTCAGAGTTTTGATAGAAACATTTTAAATTAACTTTATTAAACTACCTGAAGACTACAAATTAAAGCAAAAACCATGCCTTTCTGCAAAACCATCAGTAGAGTCATAGAGAGTTCTGTTTTGGTGTCCTCTGTTTCCAGCGTGTAAGCTCTGTGTTTCACAGCCTGCCCATACAGCTTTCCCAGCTGCATGTTCAGCTTCTCCCTTCCTTCCACTCAGAATTATGGATTACTGCCATGCCAGCCAGAGTGGGAGATGACAGCCATACTTCTCCTCTTTAAACTTTCTGACCACATGAGAATGTACAAAGCATCTGGCTTCTGCAGGTGGGGACACTCGGGAGGTGCTCAGCATCAGCTGAAGGATGGCACAGCCCTTTGCAGAGTGCCTGGAGCAGCTTCCTGCACCACTGGAGCTTGTTGGCTGCAGCATCCTCAAAGAGCCAAGCCTTTTTCAGTGGCACATTCATGGGCGTGCACGTCATTTCTAAATCACTGACTTTTCATTGTCAAAAATGGTATACTTAGATCAAAAGAATTTGGCCCCAAATTCATGAAAAGACAGCAGAAGTTACCCCTGCATATCCATGTGTCCCCAGTTCCCAGTAAAACCAGAGGCCTAGTATATATAATTTAAACATACCAAAGACTCACCCACATAAGTTGTTTTTTTGAAAGGTAGGCAACAGTTTATTTCTTCTGGTAACCTCCACAGCCCTCCTATAAATGAGAGTCATCTTAGAGCAGCTGTTCTTGCATTCATTCGAGTGTTGACTGTGTTTGCTGTGAATGCCATATTTCAGAATTAATAGCACACCTGCTTGCAGACGGAGAGAAATTAGGTGCTACACTCTTCGAGCCGTGTGCTTTCCTATCTTAATACCCAGAGAGATTGTGAAAGTATTCTGAGACTGCTTCATTTTAGCATCACTCACAGCAAAGATCTGTTATTATATGGACTCACTAACTTTCACATTCCCAGGGGTGAGGTGATTTCCCATGGACTGATCTGTGTTGGATGAACACAGCAATTTTTATGAAATCACTTGCCCTGTATCTACCATCTACCTGAAAATAACTCAGTGCTGTCAGCCCAGGACAATAAAAAGACAAAGCCCAACTGTAATCTGTTCTGATGATACCACATTTACTGTGTTTCGCCCTATTTAGTATGTCCTGATTGCATTTCCAGTAAGTGTAGCTACCAAGTTATCTCAATTCAGAGTATTTACAAGCCATGTATTAGGAAATGAATTCTTAGTATATCCTTTGTTTCCATGGTAGCTCTAAGAAAGGTCTGATTAAATTCATAAGCAACTTTCATGCTTTCAACTACTGGTTTCCTGTAAGACAGCAATTACCAACCTTCCCTCTGTATAATTGCCTAGCATACAATTGCTATGCTTAGCATTGTCTTGTCCAGAATTTGCAGCCAAAATTCACCTTTGATAATGCTATTTTCCTATAGTATCAGCTGTCTCCCTGTAATAACTAGAAATTGTTTTGATTATTCTGTTGCACTATGTGTTGATGCGGCAATGACTGCCCTTGCTCCCATTCCCTCCTCTGTTGGTTCTTCCAGCTGTTTTCCTTGATGTCATCCCAGATGCTGGCTTCCCAAAGATAGAGCTTTATTTGTGGTTTTGCTTATTTGTTAAATGTCTGACTTCAGGGCTGATCCTCTACTGCAATATAAATAATACATAACTATGTATTATATGTACATAAATAACCTCTAATTAAAAATCCTTTGGCATTCTCAACTCATTAGAGCAGAGCATCAACCTTCCTGATCTTAGTAATGTGCTGTTCTGTGAGTGAGTTAGTTGTGTTTGTGGACTACCCCGTAACGAGCAAGGAGGCTAAACCTTCTCAGAGTCCTTAGGCCTGTCCTACTCCCAGTTGTATCATCTTGTTACTAGGAATTGGCTACTAATGCAAAGGAATAAAGATTGTTTCCAATGACTAACTCGGAAAAAAAAAAAAAAGAAAAAAACAGAAAAAAGGAAGAAGAAGAAGAAGAACAGAAAGAGCCCAGGGGAGAGCATTACATGAGCCAAAAGGAAGAAATCGGAGAAACGGATGAACTCAGATCATAACTAGGTGTGCCTCCAAGCAGTTTTATTCTTCCAGGGGTAAGTCCCCTGAAATGAGGGATGGAGGTAGTACCATTACCTCAGGACAGGCAAACCAGGCTGCAGAAGATGGGAGAGATTCTGTTAGGTAATTCTGCATCTGTACAGCAAAAGTTAGGCAACAGCTTGTTTTCCCATATTTGCGTTTCATAAACAGCTGGTGATTGGCTATCAAGGCTTTATAATTACTGCGAAACTGAAAACGTGAGCAAAACCAACAGAAGGAATATATTTTATCAGAAAGAGAGGTAGAAACAGATTCTGCCATCTTATTTCTAGCAGTGCATACCTCCTATCTACAGCCAGTCTAATTTCTTGTCTTAAAAAGAGACAGGTCTGTGTGGTAAATTAGATGCAGGAGAACTACTTGACACAGAACTGCAAGACCTGATTTAAGTACAAAAGGAGATGCTGTTTTTCTTTTGTGTGCTGAGGCATTTTATGCAATAGGTGTGAAGAACAGTTTTATAACGTGGAATTTTTTAATGTAGCTGTTGCTTGCTGTGGGGGGAGCACCCTGATCTGTGATCCGTGCAGAACTCATACCCAGATCCCTGGTCTGTGAGGAGGTATCACTTTCCTTACAGTATGTTGAGTGTTTGACATGCCTGTGGAGCAAATGCAGCTAATACTGAATAAAGGAAGCTGCTGAGGTATGTTAAACTTATATAGGGGGGGAAAAAAACAAGACAACCCCTTCACCTTGAGGAAGAATGCAACTGTAATTTGTTGAATAGATTTTTGTTCTTTTAAAACAGAAGAGCTGAATGAAAGGGAGCAAACTCATTCTGCTGAAAGCTGCCAAGGTCTGTAGGAGGACTAGGAATTTGCAGCATATTTCAAATGTCTTAGTTACAATTCAGAGCTTTCAAGGGCACTCGATTTGGCCCAAGTAAGGAATGGGGCATCCCTGTTTGTGGGGTGTAAGGGGAGGGGTGAATCAGGATTATGCTCCATGCCAAATGAGGATGCACTCTTCAGAAGAGTGCTCTTCTAGTAGCTGTAGAGAAACATGAGATGCTGCAGCAGGGCTCCATATGTGGAGCAGGAAATGGCTGACCTTGTTCATCACACAACAATTGTTTTTTGCTTCAGGAAAGGAAGACTGATTTGCCTGTGGAGACAGCTGAGCCTAGAAGGATCATACATACTGTCTTCCCCAAAGGAAATGAGTAGGAGAGGGCAGCTTTTTGTAGAGGGAAGTCACTCCATGTTCTAAGTATGAATATATTTGTGGAAGGAGGAGAGAAAGTATGTTCCCCAAAAAAGGCTCCATTAAAAGTTCCAAAGAGACTTATATTATCCCAAAGCCAATTAAAGACACCCAACTCAACTTATGACTAAATAAGAATTTGTCGTGTTCCCCACCTCAAAAGATTTCAGGTCTTCAACAGCATATGGAGCAAATGGTTAAAGAACACTGTGGACAAGGAGTTAAAAGTATGAGCAGTCTGAAATTAAGAGTGTTTGTTTCTGTATCTCTGGGCATTACTATTTAACCTTTGACCACTGCCCACCTATTAAAAGTTAATACAGTTACCCTCTAATGTCTTCTGTCACCCAGTTGCCCCTTTTGAGAATAGGTTGCTCTCTCCCATGTCATCATGCATGATGGACCATTCATGAGCATCATGCACCACTGGATGAGCAGTGTCTGAGCACAGGCTCACCCCTCCAGCTGGGCTGTGTCCTGGCCACTGGTGCAACCTGGCTGCTGGTTTTCTGTTGGGGGTTCCCAACAGTGTGTCAGTGCAGTCAGTACTTCACTTTGTTCCACAGAAACAGGGAGGTGGGATTGTTCCATTTCCTCTTGGAAATCAGATGCATGGAGTGTTGAACATGCAGCCATTAGCTCTCTCTGGGAGAAAAAGCTGGGAAAGACCACGAGAACACGGTGTCCATATCAAGCTGGTGCTGCGCAGTAATGTCTGTTTTAGTGGGTTTGTTTTTCCCTAAGCCTTTCCAGTTAAACAAGGAGCACACCAATGTGCCAAGTTACAAGATCTACCAGGTGAAAAGAGTGACTGTGCTAAGCAGAGCACCTCCCAGGAAAGCCGGGCAACGCATCCTGCTGATGGAGTGAGGAATTTGCAATAGATGAGAGTTACTGATTATGGACTGCATTGACCGAAGCCATAGGTCATCACTGGGAGCCTGAACTTACAGACCCTCATTCTCTATGCCAGTTTTAATTTCTCTGCCCTTTGTTACGAGACCTCATCTCTTGTATAATAATAGATCTTTGAAAGGAAACTTTCTCTCTACCACCTGCTTGTTTTTGCAGTTCCACTTCCTTTCTATTTCACGTACTGGCTTTACTCCCAAAAGTATGGCTGCCCTTTCTATTCTGTAATAGACAATAAAGGGAGAGAATAAACAAGTGAAAATGCTTGAATGCAACAGGAAAAAGACTGGAGACAGAGCTGTTTTGTCCGCAGTTTGCAGCCCATAAGAAATATATCAGGTTGAATGCTGAACACCAGGTTGATTGGTGTTAAGCAATGAGCACAAGTTAAACAGCAAGCTTTGCGAAGCATTTTGCTGTGCTCTTTCCCATTTATTGATTCCTTGAGTACAAACACACAAATTGGATTCAGTGTGTGGTTGGCCAAGCTAAAACAGTGGAGGACAATAGCAGATAAGTCACTGTGCATTAGTTCCTACTACTGTAGATGGAGGTGATGACATTTTACTCTTTCTGTAAAGCCATTCTTGTGGAAAAGCCAGGTGAGAAGAGTAAAAAGATTTTGTTACCTACAGGAGAGCTTTGAAGGGTCAGGATATGGAGTCATTTTATCAGCTGTAACAGTGTAGTTAGAATGTTGCATGAAAGAACATTTTGCCTGAAAGCATGGTTTTTTCCACTTGGACACAGGAGTTTCTCAGAAGGTTTGAGTGCAATTGCACCAAGGTGTATCAGTGTTTGAAACTGTAACAGAAGTTTGTAGTGGGTGAGAAATTACAGCAAGCAACACTATTAAGAAAGAGAGTTCTTTTTGTGAATTTTTTTTTTTAGTGAAAGCATTTCTGTGTGTCATTTTGGAACTAAGTTTTCATACTTGTACAATGTTTTTCAGGTAAAATTAACAAGATATCTGTGTTTTATAGCAATATTCAATCACAATATGATGTATTCAGTTAGTCTGAGCATGCCAGGATAGATTGAGAAGGCAATTCAGACCCTTTGGTCAGACCTGCAATACAGGGGCATCACCCTACCAGGGATGGTTTGAAATTCTAATGTGGTGTTCCTGCTGATGCTGTGTGCAATGTGTGGAGAATACAAACTGCATTGTGCTGATGGGACTGGGGGGATTAGCAGTTTCCTGTCCCAAGGGAACTTGGATATATCTTTGCACCTTTGTTACACCTTGTCCCAGTGTGAATCACAAATGTGGTTTCCTTCCTTTAATGAACAAGGAGCGTCCAGTTACTGTATAAATTCCTATTGCAAGTGTCCTTGTATTTTTTCAGTAGCTGCTAGGGACAGATTGTGGGGATGCAGTGAGTTGCATAGAATATTATGGACACCACAGCCTTTCTTTCACTGAGATAAAGGCAAAGAGCTACCACAGTCCTGTTCAAATTCACGAGAAGCAAATCACCTGGGACACTGGTGACAAATGTACATTTCAGTTTGGATTTGAATCCAAGCTTCATGAAAGTACAAGAAGCGATTATTAGTTGCATTTTGGTTAACATTCCTTGTGCTACATCAGCGAAGTTGGCTTGTAGATTAGAATAGCAAAGCATGTGTATGCAAAGTGCATATCTGAAGCTGATATTTGCTGGGAACAAAGCTCCTTACTGTTTCTCTCTTGCTGTGGTTACAGGACATTGTAACCATGAGTTGTTCTCAGGTGTAATTCTGAAGTATCCGTCTGGCTTTCCCTCACCTCTCTGATTTCTTAACACTTTAGGTCTTGGTCTCTAGGTGTGAATGGCTTGAATGCTGTTCACTGGCTTAACCAAGTCCCACTCTGTCCATACAGGTTGAAGAGCATCTTCAGAACCCATCAAGAGGCTTTCATTCAAAAAGACCATAGAAATTATATAGGCTGTTATTCATTCTTTACATAACCCTTAGCCTTTCTTGATATGCACAGAGACACTTTGTGTAGCCAAGAGTTTTATTCCTGAGAGAGAACATTGGGGAAAGATTTTTCATCCAAGCTTGGCTGTTTATGCTGCGTTTTATTCCTCTCTCTCTAAAAACCTCTAGCCTTGTGCTGATGGTGTCTGAACCATCTCTGGACTATCTGTCCTCAGCATTTTCTAGACATGTGTCCTGGGGTTTTTTTGATAGCCTCCATAGAGTAATGCCTTCTGAGTAGTTGACCTTGCAGGCTGGGCTGGAAGCAGGTGTGCATGTTCCTTCTCCCCAGTCAGCTTCCCTCTTGTTTATTCAGAGTTTCTTATCTTTTCCATTGTTTTTACTTTCCTGTGAGGTTTTGTGTTTGGTTTTTTTTAGCAATATATAGTCTGGTTTATACCACGGTAACCCATTACAAATAAACACATCAAGAATGTGCCTTATTAAGAAAACAGTTCAATTCCTGGACTCCTGTAGACTCATTTGAAAATTAAAACCCTGCAGAGTGTTTTTAATTAAGCTGATGAGCCTACCTTCTTACATCAAAACAGCATCAAAAAAGAAATAAAAGAATTCACAAGTTATGATTAAGCGTCCAGCTGCCACTAAGCATTTTAATGATTTTCTGTCAGCTGTCCTCCTTTAAAAAACTCTGGAAGAATTTCTTTTCCCTCCTGACACAGTTAAAAAACAATCCTATGCACAGTAGTATACAAACAGTTCCTCCTGTGTTGATCAGCAAAATTTATTTTTTTCCAAAATTGCTGTAGTTTTGGTAGGTTGTTGGTTTATTGGGTTCTTCTAAAAGGGAAAGTTCCTTTTTTTTTTAATGCTTGATATCGAATTGCTGTCCTTTGAAGGAAACCCAAGAATTTTCCCTCTTTAATAGATAAGAAACACAAACTATTAGTGAGCATGTTCAGTCTTGCGTATGTTATTGACATTGGTGTGAAGCAAGCAGGTAGGAATTTATCTTGGGGTCATGCTGTTAGGTAAAGACTTACACTGTTTATTTTCATAGTCTGATACTTTTCAGATAAACTTCCAGATCTTTTCACATAAACTTCTCATCAGGTGTTAATTATAAGAAAGACCTTAAACTCTCTGCTTTAAAATATTGACTTGACAGGAGAGAAGTTGTTCTCTGGGTTGATGTTAACATTGCAGCCTTCCTTTGGTTTGGTCCAAATCCATAGAAATATGCAGACAAACATTGCAATGTAGTAAACTAAAGGCAGACTTATTTCTATATGTAGTTATGGTAGTAAGTAAAAAATTTTGCATAAAACAAAGTCATTATCAAAAAGTCACTCTCATCTTTTAGACATGATAAATAGCCTTTTTCAAACCTTGGGAGGCAGGCAGCTATATATACCTGTGAAAGGTAGAGAAGCGGTTCACAAGGTACATTCCCAAGGAGCAGGGATCTGTTGGATGCTGTGGTGTGGGCTGGTGTGAACTATGTGTAGCACCTGCCTGCAAAGCACCAGGTCTGTGCTCAGGGTGCTTTTTCTTCTCATTCCACCTCAGGCCAAACCTATATAATACTTATTTTTCTGTGAATAATGCCAAGTGACAGAGGCAGGAGAAGGACTTGGGAATGAGGGACTTGTTGCCCTTCAAGCAAATGTTCACTTAGTCTGTGGGACTTTTGTGTAAATTGGAAACCTAATTCATTTCAAAAAATGGGCAATGTTAATACACTGAAAACAGCAATGATTGCTGAAGTAACAGCTCTTGGTTAAACAGAGGTTTGTTCTGGGGAAGTGGTGTTCCTGCTCTTCAAATACTGCAGCACTGTTCTGGGAATATCATGCAGCTCAAAGGGCTTGTTTGTTGGTACAGTGCTCTTCACTGTAGCTGCTTTTTCTACAGTGAGGAGAACTCACGCAGTTCCTTCGAGATTCCAAGTGTTCCTGGCCTTCCATCATGGGATGTGTGTTGTCAGCCCAGCTGGCACACACGGGAACCTGTGCCAGGTGTGCTGCATGCACACAGGAACAGCTCCTTTCTGTCTAACGCTGCCTTGAAACCTCTTCCCTTCCAGATGTCCACACAGAAGCAGTGCAGGCAGCCCTTGCTAAACATAAAGAAAGGAAAATGGCAGTCCCCATGCCCTCGAAACGACGTTCATTGGTGGTGCAAACATCAATGGATGCCTACACACCTCCAGGTGAGTATCTCTCTATTTTACAAAAGTTTTATAGATGGTTCTTTGTGCTGCTGTGAACTGCTAATCTGTCAGCATAGATAGTAATGGAAATGGCATTGGATGCATACTGAGCTTAACTGAGGTATGTTTGAAGAGAAGGTGAAGTGAATAGTGGAAAAGGCAACAGGGGCAGTTCACATGATTGCTTTGCCCTTGGTGATACCTTAGCTTGTACTGGTCCTTCTGGTCTTACAAGGACCTGACTATGGCCAGCTTGTCATATTTTATAATAGTCAAAGTTCCTTGCAAATTTCTGGTTTATTCCCTAACCCTATACTGTAACATTGTCTTTGCAATTAGTTGTGCCATTCCTTTTCAAGTTTATCTGCTCTTCTGTCTACTAGACTGTGAAAATACCCCATGCTTCTCATACTCACTGAATCCGGCTGGGACTCCCATTTCAGTGAGGAGTGGACTTTATACAACTGGATAAGTGTCTCACAGACTCTGTGGAGTTAGCTTGGGAAAGTATTTTTTATATTCTGTACTGGCTGGAGATCTTCAGAAGATTCTGTGTTTAACATTATAAAGGAAGACTTTAATTATCCTTTTTTCTTTTGCAATAATGCACAAGCCATGACCTTAGAGCAGGAAAGCTCTCACCGTGCACAGTTAGCAACTGAGTTAGTTTCAGGGCTTTCAGTACTACAGACTTTTCTCATTATGTTTGCCTAGCTTCCTGAGATTTTCTTAATGGAACTTTCTTTAGATTTGTGATATGAATATGCCTTATTTCTGTTAAGAAAACCCCAAAGCGCTGCCAATTAACAGGCTGTTTTTAATTACTAGATACGTCTTCTGGTTCAGAAGATGAAGGCTCCGTACAGGGCGACTCCCAGGGAACTCCCACCTCTAGTCAGGGGAGTATAAACATGGAACATTGGATCAGTCAAGCGATCCACGGCTCTACCACATCAACCACTTCCTCCTCCTCGACACAAAGTGGAGGCAGTGGTGCTGCACACAGACTAGCTGATGTTATGGCTCAAACACATATAGGTCAGTATACAGATGTGTTGAGAATGTCCAGTTTAACATGAATTTTGACTCCACATTCAGCTGATGTTGCTGTTTGATGTCTTACAAAAGTCTTTCCTGTGCTGCTTCTTTGCTTTTTTCTCCTTACAAGTATTATATGGAGAGATAGTCCTGCGTTCCTATTTCAGAGGGGGAAGAAAATAGCAGTTAATATTTGGGGGTAAACTTACGTTGTGGCAAACATGGTCTAGCTGTTGGCTCCCAAATACAGTAAAATGTACAGTTGCATGGCTTCCATTACTTAGCACTAGAAAGGTCTCTGTAGGATTCATCAGTAAGGAAAATCAGTGCATGCATCATTAGGGATTGCTCGCATCTGAGTTTCCCCCACTGCTGCACCACTTTAATTACATAGCTTGAGTGATTTTTGATAATTCTGTTAACATATTTTTTCTGCCCTTAATTGAATTTAGAATACTTGAACTGGGATATCCAGCGATTATACTCTGTGGGAGAGACCATTATATACCTTCAGAGAAGGGAACTGTTATTATTGATAGCTTGTTTATATCCTTTAGAAAGATCCTAGGAAATCAAAGCTTTCTTTCCATTAGGGCTAAGCTTCACAGACATTATTTCTGAATACTGTGCCATTGACACTAGTCTTTATTAACATGAGGCAGCTATTTGGTTGGATATGTGGAAAGCAAGGCTTGTTTTCCCTGCACTCTTCAGTTGCTTATCATACAAGGCATTTGCTTTGGACATGTTCCTGCTGGGGTGTGTATTTTGGGCTCTCTCACTGAAAATCTGTTGAAGTCTGTGTTGGAACAGATAAAGAAATCTTACTACCACTCTACTACACATATGAATTGGGTTTTGTGTGACTGTTCCTCAACTGACAATTCCTTTCTAAGTATATGTAATGAGATACATGAAAGCATCTTCAGTGTTCCTGATTTTATGTGCTGGAACAGGAGTTTGTATCCCTTTGGTTTTTGCTATGGGTACAGTTTGATGTAAAACCTGCATTTTCAGTAATCCTCTCACCATGGTCTAGAACTGCTGAATTGCAGTCACGGGAAGAACATGTATTGTATTCATAAATTCATGCTAAATTAATAGCTTAGAACCTTGTTTTAGAAACACATACACTTAGGAACACAGTAATCATTGCATTTGATTATTTTCTGTGACTTCATCTTGAAATGCTGCAGGAAATTATAGCATAGAGAATTAAATTTATCCAAACTCTGAAAGGTTGCATTACTCACACACCAAGTCTTAATGTGTCTTTAAATATAGCTTCTTTATAATTTGACATTTCAGTAATTTTAAATCTGGCACAGTAAGTCTTTTATAATCACTGAGTTTGTGGTAAATAATACAGCATTTATAGAGCTAAATTAAGATTGCAGTATTCTGCACAAGAGGAAAAATACTATTTCTTATACTTGTTTTATTTTGCCTTGTTGTTGACTAGAAAGGTCTCACCTTTGAAGGAAGTAGTTGAGCTCACCTCAGTGTATGCATGTTTTCATTTGTTCTGACAATAAGATACCTTGAATTGCACCTCTACGTGGACAGTAGTTGTGGTGTAGTAACGTAAAGGTCATTTGGGTACAAAATATGAGTGATGAGACTGTGATCATATGTTTGCCATCAGTCATTGTTGCTAAGATCACGGGATATGTAAGAGAAGCTGCACAGTTGAACTATAAGATGTATTTCTTCATGCGTGAGCTGCATTCTTTAAGAATTTGAAATTAAATTGCTCTTTTGTTTCTTTTCAGTCCAAGAAGGTAGATTTTGCATTTAAATGTATTCTATGAGGTAACAGATTTGAAGAATCCCTGCAGATAGCCTTGCTCATTGAAAGGCATTGGGTCAGTGATGGTAGATGAATAATCCTCTTTGGTAGGAGAGAAGAGTAATCCTGTTCCCTGAAGCTTCTCAGCTACCAGAGACAGTTTATTCTTGGTCACAAAGAACATATGTTTCCATGGCTTGTTTGGTTGGTTCAGGGCGCTTTTTTCCAGAGACAGACCAGCCTACAAGAGACAAATCAACTGTAGATATGTAAGGCCATACTCTGAAGATGCCAATTTTGATAAATACAAATTTAAGGTCCAACAAGAAAGACCCTAATCATAGCCCAAAAAAGCCCTCCATTCTGATATCCACTAGGATTTTACCTCCAGAATGCATCATGGAATCAAAGGGAGATTTTTTTCCTGTTTAAGTACACTAATGCAGTCCTGAAAAGGGATTTGATAAAAAGCTTTGGTTATAATATAATCAGAGTAATCTTGGTGAATCATTTTGATAATTTGCATAAGCTATTATATGCTTTTAATGTTATACTCTTCATTTAATTTGAATTCTGATGCTCTATTGTGGCCGAAGTTCTAATTTAGGATAGATATAATTTAAATATTTATTCTCAGCTTTAAGACACTCAGGAGTTTACATTAAACTACAGGGAGAATCTTTAGTTTGGCATAGGTAGCACAGTTGTGTTAAGTAATTCTTGAATTTAGAGGTCAAACCAGTGAAACCTGTAAAAAATATCTAATTTTCTGACCTTTCTTTTTGTTGGTACTGTGCATATTTCTAAGATCTTTAAGCTTTTTGTTGGTATTACATGGTTTGGATTTCCACGTGTATAAGAATCAGGGACAGAAAGCACACCCTGAAGCTCACTAAGTTCATGCAATGAAAATTACACGGTGCTTGCCAAAGATTGTAAATCTATAGTAAGTTAATCTTCTCACTTCAAAATGTTGATCCTATAGGTGCATTTAATGTTTCTTTCATATGCTTCAAAGATGTTTCTGTTTGAAAATCAAAGGCCTCTATCCACATTAAAGGCGACATAGATTTCTAATCAAGTAAATATAAAATCATGTGCCATAAGCATGGCTGATAGTCTTCAGACAACTTGAAAATTCTTGTGTTCTGATAGGGAGTGTTAACATATAATACAAGAGACTAGTTTAAAATACTGTCTGTCAGCTGGACATCAATACAAGAGAAACCCAGCTAATGGAAAAAGATGCATGTCTGACTCTGGATTTCCCTTCCCTGACAACCAGAAGAGCCAGCGTATTTGGGAGTAAAAGCTGCATTTTCTTCAAGTACAGTGCTGCAGGAATGCTCTTTGAGTTCCCAGAGACTTTTCAAATACATGGTGCTTATATGAGCTTCCAAACTCCACTTGAAAATATTCCTCCACTTCTTTGCTTCTCCTCAGACATGGGGCTTTGTCAATGCTCGTGCTCTGCCCCGACATGAATGTGCTCTGCTTTGCTGGGCCTTTCTGATCTTCATGAAATGGGGTAAATGATGTTGCTCCAGTGGCAGAAATGAAGAGAGCCTTAACTGGAAACAGCTGTTCTGCCTGTGATCTTCTGATGCAAGGATATTGGAAGAGATGGGAATGGGAGGTGACGCAAATATGTACGTTTGATGGAGGAAGTGCTTTGAAGTCATGCAGCTGTCACAGTTTCTACTTTTTAGTGAACAGATGTGTCAGGATCATGATTCTTAACTAAACCTCAATGCTTCAAGTTACCTGACATAAGACCAAGCAACTCTCTACAGATTGTGTCCATAGCCAAAGCTTGGATTGACTGTTCTGTACAAGAAAAGGGTACATTTCTCATAACATAGCAATTATGTTTTTCTTTAGAAGTCATTTGGACCAAATTTTTGTCTGTATGATTTTCATTTCTCCAAACCTGACTCTGAGATGCAAACTGACCAAAGATTTGTAAATCTAATGGATGAAACTTAGAGCTGTAAATATTGCCTTGATAAGACATCTGTTAAGCAGATACTGCAAAGGAACACGTCAAGACAAACCTTAATATTCTTCCTCTGCTGGATAAAAGTAAATAGCAGCTGGGCAGCCCCTCTTTCACTGACCTGTCGTGGCAACCTTGAGAAAGAGTTTCTTTTAGGTAATCTCAAGTGGCAGTGCTGCTTGTTCAAAAGGAAACCCTTTTACAAAAGAGCAGGACTCTTGTTACGTTCTTTCACCCTACTCAGCACCATGTGTAACAAAGAAGGATATGATTTCAAGTGCATAGAGGGGAGAGCACCTCTGCTAATGTGTCTTCTGCCCCATGCATTAAAAAAAAATTAATCTCGGTGCTAAAACGCGGAGATACTTTAGCTCCAACTCACTTTGCCTTGTGATGTCTGAAAGATGGAAATGCTTCACTGGAAAGATGTAAGCAAATACAGCTAACTTTAAAAATACTTTCTCATGTTGCTAATAGCTGACTAAGTACAATTATTTTCTTAGTCATGATCTCCCATATGCATAGCAAAACCGCATTACAAGTAAAGATAAAAAGATAAACATCAGCATTTTTAAATTGACTTAGTTATTGACTAATTCAATCATGATCTTTAAAAAGCTCTTGCCACTTAGGAAGAAAGGGCACAAATTTTGCTGAGTCTAAAGTAGTTGATAATGACGAGAAATTTAAAATGAAGACATTATTCAAGCAGTTATCAGCATGAACTTCTTTGTTCAATCTGTTGTACTCCAGTTGGTCACTTATAGTGGTTTGTTTCAGTAAAGTTGTAACAATGGACATGATCTGAAATTCAACTGGACATTTGCAGAATGCAGGATGTTTTTGAGTTGCACAATAAAAGCCACTTCGTGTTTTCCTCAACAAGATAGTATGACTGGGTGATAAAGTTGAGTCCCTATGATGTTCATGAATAAAAACATTAAATGACAGCTGCAGATATTAATGTCATATCTTAATTTTTCGTGATGAGTGGCTGTCAAATGTTACCTTTAAATGGGAAGTATGCAAAATAAGCATCTATTATAGCATCCTTTTCCTGTATGTGTAGCGAAAAAAATTAGTTTTCTGTGTTGTTAGTGCATAAATTTGGGATTGAATGCACAAGAATTACAGTGATCCAAAGTTCAAAGTTCAAAACTCATGAAAATGTTTTATAATTGTCTTTGAGATGAAATTTGCTGTAGGAGTTGGTGTTGTAGTACTTATGGCACCATAATGCTTAAAGAACAACTTTAATCTTGAAAACAGTATTGGAACATGACAACATTTTTCCAGAATTTTTGCGTTTTTAAAGACTCTCACCCTGTTGTAAAATAGAGTGCATTTCTCTTCAGTGACAGCAGAATGAAGACCTGCCTGCTTTTGTAACTCAGAGGCTGCTGGGGATCATTTATGTCAATTGAAAGAAAAGTTGCTATTTACTTGTGGTGTTTATCTCCATCTAATCTAACGTTGATAAAAACCTGGAAAAAATGTATGAGACAACCTATAAAAATAGTACGAATATGCAGGTAATACAGACTCAGACTTGAAACCATGGGAAGACAAACTGTGGTAGCACGCTGAGTTATCAGGCTATGAAAGAGAAAGATGAGCTCTGTGGAATTGTTCAGCAGTGTGGCATGAGTCAGACTGAAATGTGTTTGCCTTCTGGAAGGCAAGGCTTTGTTATGCGGAAGAATTGAAATATCTCTGTCTAAAAATAGTAGACAAGCAAGTGTCCATGAGGAATGCAAAGTTCATGTTTCTTTACATTTTATTTCTTTCCTCTGGTTTCCAACCCTGCTATGATTGATTTTTTTCCTTTCTTAACTAAAATTGACATATTCAAAATACAGAGGTTATAAAAATTATATGCTTTGGCACTTGCAAGTGATTGACAATATGCTGTGTTCTTTTTACTTAGAAAAACCAACACAGTAATCCATCAAAAGTGTATTTGTCTGGGTCTTTCCTATTTGCAGATGTCCACAAGCTTTAACTGTAAAATCAGATGTCAGTGGAGAACTTACAACCTAATTGTGTCATTTTCTTAGACTATAGCTTATGTGATTGCAGATATGCAGCCCCTTTTTAATAAGTGGAAACTTTATTTAAATCATGCTATACATTATAGTTTTGTACAATCATTTGGTGCATGAACTTCAACGCCTGTTCAGATTTTGGGAAAAAAAAAATCAAATGGTATCCTTTCCTCTGCCCCTTTGTTTTTCTGCCCTTTAACACTAGAGGTACACGGTTAAACCTTTTAACTTATTTTTCACAGAAAATCATTCTGCCCCTCCAGATGTTACCACTTACACCTCAGAACACTCAATACAAGTAGAAAGACCACAAGGATCAACAGCACGGGTGGCACCAAAGTATGGAAATGCTGAACTTATGGAGACTGGTGATGGTATGTCCAAAGGCAAAACTGGGGTTGTTTTGAGTACCCTAACCCTTTTAGTGGTTACTGTATGCATCTGCTCTTGTTTCTTAGGTGTTTTTTGGTTTGGTTTTTTTTCTGGGCACTTTTCACTTATAAACACGAAGTTGCAGCACCTTTACGATAAGTAAAATAAGCTGATATCAATGAAGATACCATAGAGAAATATTTCTGAATCAGCACAGATGTTTCCCCTTAGAAACTGTTTGGCAAAAAAACCCAGAGAATCTCTTTAGATTTGCTTTTATCATGCTGTCTGGTTACAGCTAGTCTGTTTTTTAAATGGCAAAGAATGTGATGTGCTAGGGTGGCTACATTTTGAAAATTGACATGTTTGAAGTTTTATTCTTTGAGATTTTTTTTTTTTTTTGAAAAACAGTTATTTGTAAACCCTTCCTTATTTACTGCTCCTCTTTTCTAAAACCACCAAACAATATTTCAGCACAGCATGGAATTGTTGACCAAGTATATTGCATCTAAGCTTGGTAGCTTCCTCTCTAAACACTACTTGGTAAAAGTTTTGGAGCCAACGTTGTGGAAGGGTAAGAAGTTGTAATTTCTGCAATGCAGTGGCAGAAAGCTCTTAGTTCAGGAACAAATGACATGCACCTTGGAGAGGCTTTGCACTTGACTAGAGGAAAGGAAGAGGGAGGTGATTGATGGAACTACATTATCAAAATGCCCCTTGCCCCACGTTGCTGCTCAGAACTGTGTTTTCCAAAGTGCTGTATGGGCAAGCGTGCTCCCTTTGGAGATTGCTGCCTGGTGGAATTGGCTGTAGGGATGTTCAGAGAATACAGGGTCACGGTGAAGTAATACAAAGATGTGAACCATGTTTAAGATGGATACTGGACAGATGTCCCCTGCAGTGTAAAAACAACCCAGAATAAATAACAGGGCAGAGCCTATGACCCACACTCCTCACTGAGCTGCAGTCCAGACAGACAACATCGGTATGACCAGTGACCATGGAGAGGGCCAGTGCCTGTCTTCTCACTGCCCATTGCTGAGACAGTTCTCTCAAGGTACTGACATTTGCTGTAGGGACATTTTTTTGTTTTTTCACTGTGCTTCTCTCCCTCAGTCTATGTGCTACTTCCCCTCTAATTTTGCAACCTCGCTCTGACATTGTTGTATTGCTTTTATTTGCATTAGGCATCACTGTTCCTTTTTGCTTATATGTTTTAATGTTAAATACTTGAGTCACATTATGGCATGAAACTGTAGTTGTGGTGGCCTTGCAGTCCTAGACCTTTTCTTACCCGTGGTGGGTTCAGCATAGCAGTCGACTGACGTCTCCATTGATCCCTGTCCTGCAGGAGTACCAGTGAGCAGCAGAGTGTCAGCAAAGATTCAGCAGCTGGTCAATACACTAAAACGGCCCAAACGACCACCATTACGAGAGTTCTTTGTAGATGACTTTGAGGAATTGTTAGAAGGTAAAATGACTGTTTTTCAAAAGGTTTGGGGATCTCTTACTAAAACTCTGTAAAATGTTTGTCTCCTACGTTGACCTTTTAGCAAGCCAAGTAAGCCCTCTCTGTACTGGCAAGTACCAAAAAGCGTTGGTTTTCAGTGGAAACTGCTTGTAGTAAGCTTGGACATAGTTCTGTAGCGTCAAAAGTCTCTTGTTTGCTCAGCAGCTCATTCTGCTTGCAAAGAAACGATGGAAAAGAGTGCAGGGAATCTTTGTTTTGAGAACATTCAGCTGTGGGTTGCAGCCATGGCATTGAACACCAATATGAGAAAAACTTTTAGTGAGGAAGCATGTTAAATGTTTTACATGTCCTTTATGCAACAGTGAAGTATCAGAAATGAACTAAATGCAAGACAGAAGCAAGGATAAAGTCAGTAAATGGAACTTTTTTTTAAAAAGGCCAGTGCTTTAAGAATTAAGATTTGCCAGGATGTAGAAATTTAAATAGTCTTCATAGGAATTTATAAGAACACATGTCACAGAACGTGACTTAAATCAATCTGTTCCTTGTTAAAGTACTTTTTTGTCAGTAGTTCTGCAGTTCATCTCATTACTGCATTTTTCCCAGAAAAAGTATTCTCCATCTCTCTTTAGGAATAAAGAAAGGTTGATTGTTTCGAAGATAAATATATGCATGCTGCCTCAGCAGTTTCTTTCCCTGCTTGTAGAGCTAGTCTAAGGGCAAGCACTTTTCATTCCTGAGGTGCTTCAGTTGCTTGATTTGTGTTAAAGTTAAATTATTCTGTTATATTTCTCTGTTGCTTCTCAATACCTACTTATATGTCAGTGTTTTCAGAATATTTTGCAAAGGTAACTTATTCTCTTGATTACACAGGTGTACACAAGGTATAGAATTTACATGGTAACTGTATATCTTTTCATAATCATAAGTTCAACAGCCAGATCCAAACCAGCCAAAGCCAGAAGGAGCTCAGATGTTGGCTATGCGTGGGGAACAATTAGGTGTGGTGACAAACTGGCCACCTTCTCTGGAAGCAGCTCTGCAGCGATGGGGGACCATCTCACCTAAAGCTCCTTGCCTAACCACTATGGATACCAATGGAAAACCACTGTATATTCTCACTTATGGTGAGCACGCTTCAAACTGTTTGTGCTTTTCTGTGTTCTGTACCGTGCCTGGGCATAGTAAATGCATAAATATGCAGTGAAAAAAGCCCAGTAATGCTGCATTTATTCCATTTCTGGGTAGGGTAAGACAACTCTGAAGCTGTTGATGTCCGATTATGGGTTGCTGAGATGTTATGGTATGATTTATTTCACAAAGACAAAAAGAGCCAAGTAGATACACCCATGGAATAACAGATTATAAATTAAAACCACCTTTTAAATAGAAATATATCCTAGGGTAGATTTTCCTGAAGATTAATGTCTAAATCCATTGCCCTGGGATATCACCCAGGCTTTGTTCTGCAAAAGCATAACCTGGTGTACAAAATTCATCAGCTTCCTGAAGAAGTTAAATAGGATTTTTTTCCATGTTCTGCTGACATTTTAGTAAGTGTGATTTGAATTATTCTTCCCGATACATAGTTGTACAACTAGCAAATGCACCCCCTTGGAGTAGATTTGCCAGGATATATTCCACTGTGATCTTTGGTATGTTGATGTAGTTCAATGTGTACTGCCTGACAATCTATTGCAACCAAGAAAGGCCGAATAAAAATAAACCTAAGGATATCTCTCACAAATAGCTCCCATATTGCTTCCAATTTTGAGATGTTCAGGGGACATTTGGGATATGTTCAAAGGAATTATTATGAATAACTGTCAGACTTTGAGAGTAAGTTGGAACGTTTCCGTATGCTATTGATATGGATATAAAAAATTATTTTGCTTTTTTTATTTCTACCTTCTCAGGGACTTGGAG
The DNA here is from genome assembly GCA_013400975.1 of Atrichornis clamosus. Classification (NCBI taxonomy): domain Eukaryota; kingdom Metazoa; phylum Chordata; class Aves; order Passeriformes; family Menuridae; genus Atrichornis; species Atrichornis clamosus. Next base: position 222,986 of record WBMZ01012618.1, on the reverse strand, counting down.
TTCTGTGCAGAGAATGTTGTTACATGCTGTGATGTAGAGGTCTGTCTGTTTTGTTCAGTGCTGAACATTCATTTCCATTTCCTCAGTGATGGTCCTTGGCCAAAAACTTGTCTGCTGCAAGTTTGGCATTGCAAATACAGTTAAAGGCTTTTAAAAGCATGACACAACCTTTGCCACTGAGGGTCATGCATGAAGCATTTTCCCCTGAGCTACCTTAGAGTTAAGAAGTTACTTAATTTAGGGGGCAAACATAACGATTCACTGTTGATGAATGTTTTTCTTCCTTAAGGACATTTACTTGAAACTAGGAAAGAATTTTAAACTTTGCAATTATATGTTTGCAGAAGTCATGTCATCTACGGAATGCCCTAAATAAATTGGACAGGAAAGGAAATTAAGCTGTTAGTGAGAATTAGACCATTTTTCTGAATTTGGGATTCTGTCCAGAGAGTCTGAGCATATGTCCTGCTTTGCCTGAGGCTGTAGGCTGAGCAAATCAACCCAAGGAATGTATCTGCATGGCTCATGGAGCCACCTAGCTTGCTTTTCTGTCCTTCCACTTCTCCATTGTGCGAATCCTGAGAAAAATAGGACTAAAATTCGTGTTTTTGCACCTTTCATTTGGCAGCACTCTGGGATGTGGTTTTCCTGTTGCCTCTCAGTACTTTCGTGAGGTCAGAAAAAGAATCAGTTCTCTTTTTTCCCTCTTTTTATAGATAAAAGAAATTACAAACCAAAGTATTTCACAGATTTACTGAATTCTTCTCTGCTAGGTGCATTTCAAGCTGACATTCTTTTTCATGGAAAATGTTCATTCACTATGCTGAAGCGATTTTCTTAAATGAAAACTGCTTTGGAAATGTCATTAACATTACAGCCACCTGCCATTTCTCTGGTGACTTTATGAATGATTTTGCTGTAGTTAGTTCACGTTCCATGTCTGCAATATTTTCTAGCAATTGTGGGCATGGCATTTTTAAACTTGCACATTAATAGACATTAAGCCTTGAAATCATTAAAGTTACTCCTACTCCTGAATTTTTATCCCTGTGCATAGTTCCACTGGACCTGGTAGTAATAAACTTTTGAAAGATGAGCTTTACCACAATCCTACCACATGGTATTAATGTGACACACTGGATTTCCTCATCTGCATGCTGTGATCAGGAGACTGAAACTTCAAAGTATCAACATTGAGGATTTTCAGTAGCCACTAGTTTGTAGTTCACTGTTATTTTCAGATTTTTTGCCAATTTAAAGAAACACCATTACCAGGAATTTTCATATATTTGAAAAATATTCATGAGTTTTAAGAATAATTCTAATTCTCCAGAGTTTTGGTCTTTGAGATGTTACCAACATGGTCACTTGCAACTCCTCTTGAATATTTTATACTGTTTTTGCTTCAGTCTCTTCTCACATCCCCTTGTCTTCATGGAAATTCTCTTCCTTTATCCTCCAGCTTTCTGGTTAAGAGGAGACTTCGATGTGGTGTCTTTTGATTTCATTCTCAGTGTCTTCGCCAGTTTCTTGTCTCTGCATGGATGAATTGCAGGTTTGCCTGCTTATTCCAGACTTTTTTCCATCTTTCCTAAATGTTTTCCAGGAGTGTCTCTGTAGCTATCAGCTAGATCTCAGGCCGTCTGAGTAGAAGTTCTAATTCCCTTAACACCAAGCATATCTCCTGCTTCATGGATTGTTGTAAACAATACTGCCTTCCCGCCCATCTCTTGGGCTATTACCAGAGTATCATACACAGCCCAGGCTTTATTTGACAGTCATTCCGTGTCCAAACCCTGCAGGTTATGTTAGGAGCAAATCTTTTCAAATTCAGGCCTTTTGCTGCTTCTATGTGGTTAAATTTTATCCCATCTGTCACCTTGGTCTCAATTCTTACATCGGGATCTCTTCTGGCCCTGAAAAATGTAGCACTGATCTCTTGCATCTATCCGGGACACTTTCCTGTTTGCCCTTGGTGGCCTGCATGCTGAAAAGGAGCTCTCTGAGAGTCCCCAGAATTCTGCTTCTCCAAAGTGTTCCTCGCCACTCCTTTGCTGTCCCACAGAGACACCTGTGAGGGCTCGGACCAGTGGCCAAGCTATGCTATGCCATGGCAGGCAGTGGTAGATCAGTGTTGCAAGACCACCTTGTGTGATTTGCTGGAATGAATTTCTCTGGCTGACGGTGCTGATGTGGACATGTGTTAGTGTGGCTTTGGGTGGTGAGTGCTCCAGATCATGAAGGGCTGGTGGGCCACAAGAGGAACTAGTTTAAAGAAGTTACACTTTCAGCTGTTGCTTAAAATCTCTGCCTTCCCATTTCTCTGCAGGAGTTCATCAAATTTGCCTTGGATCTCCTGTGTCTTTTTCAGCACGTTTTTTGAGCTTTTTGTTTTCGTAGCATGTCGAGGCTGGTTTTGTCCACGTCTCAGATTACTGTAGGTAGAATAAATGTATAACTGCACTTGCAGACTTGATCCTTTTTTCCAAGCATTTGAAGCATTTGCCTCAGTTCTTGAAGTTCTCATTGCCCCAGTTGTAATCTTTATTTAATGTACTCAAAATTCTTTCTAGTGAATGAAACACTATGAATATTACTTATTTCTCAAATATTTTGTTCCTCTGGGAACTTGTTTAAGTGGAGAACATCTTAGTTAAGTTATTCTCAATCCCTTTATAAATCAAATCACTGAATATGGATAAATTGAAATGTCTGAGATATGGGAAGGAAATACGCCTCTATCAGGTTTTATCTGAGTCTGAACTCTGACTAGAAACGTAATATGTGCTATGAGGAAAAGGAAGACAATTTCTGGCTCAGCCAAAGTTAATCAGAGTAGCGAGGCATCTGGTTTTGGTATTACTAATGAAGTGCTGAGTGGTTTCTTAGAGGAGAAATGTGAATAAAGGACAATTAAATCCTATATAGTTCTTATGATGTCACAGTTACTGTTCTTACTTAAAATGATTATTCTAAGGAGAACCAGAAAGGCTGGGGGAAAAATAAAGGGTTGAAAGTAATTTAGCACTAAGCAAGTTTTGAGCTTTCTTATTGTAATCGTTATTAAAAACAACAAAATGAGTACCAGTTGACCTTGTCTGATTCAAAGAACCTCATTTCCTTTATCTAACACTTTCTGTAATCAGATTTTTTTAAAAACCTTTTCAGTAGCTCCGATGTAGTGTTTCCCACATCAGAGGCCCACTAGAGACAGCAAGGCTAGCAAGAAAGAGCAGAGATGACTCTCTGGGCAGAGGATCATTTTTCCTTTATCCATTTGGATTCTGTGGAGAAAGAAGTGCTTGGAAAATGGAAATTTTTTTCCAATGAATTGCCAATTTAAAAAATAACTTTATCACAACTGTAAACATTTTGGGGCCAAAGTAATTCTGCCTCAGCAGAGGTGATGTGATGTTGCTTATACTGGTGATATCCTGACATGCCTGAAAGTTAACAACATGCCAAAAATAGCCAACCTCAAGCCATTCTGCACCTGGTGTGCAACCTCCACCCCTCCCTGACTTTTTTGAGAGAATCTTCCAGGCCAGGAATTTCACAATTATCAGGAGGAGAGAGATGGATTCGAGATGCTTCTGACCAAGTAGCTACATAACCAGACTGCCCTTACCTCTGAAACAACTCACAGAGGTATGGATAATCATGGTTTAAATCCCCAGATAGATATCGATCTTATGATGGTTTAACACTTTAAACCTTTACTTCTTTATTAAAAAAACAGAAAAATGTTGTATTATATCATTCAGAGTGCAGTATCAAGCACTGTAATAGCAAGGTTACCTCTATTCTGACTATGTCTGGAGTCTTTCATTCTCTGTGACAGAACATTTTTGTTCTTTTTCTTTGGATTTTTTGTCCCAAAAAACAACTGCTTCATTTGCTGTTCAGGATGGATCTAAAGAGTTTATGAAGAAAGGGTTAACATAGTAGTAGAGCTGTGACTTTTACTTTGCAAAGCAGAAAAAGAGCCCCTTCACCTTCATAGCATTAGGAAGTTTGCCATTTACACTAGATTTAATAAACGCTCTTGTTTCTATTTATTATAAGGAATGTCATGCTGTGGTATTGAGAAAATGAATATTTGACAAAATTATTTGCAGTTAAACTTTGGCAGTCTCGCAGTTGCTGTGCACGGAGATTGGTAAGCAACCACTGGTTTGGCTTTGTTGAGTTAGTTCTGTGTGGTTCTGAAAGTGTCCTGAAGATGATAAGAAAATTCGTTGTGGTTTGTTTTCTCTCTGAGTTTTCTCCCTGATACAGCTTTTCTCTTAAAACCTTCTTTACATTCAACACAAACATTTAGTCCTTTTACAGATTTGGAAAGGAAGAGGAAGGGGATTTACTTCAATGTCATGTGGAAAATATCTAATTTTTGTTAACAGATTCCTTTTTGTGTGATTTTTAACACCTTGTGGTTTCCTTTGCCCTCATAATGTGTTGCTTAACCAGATGGGGCTGGATATTAACTAACTACGCTTGCTAAATTTTACTGCCCCCTGAGTAGGTGGTTAAAAAAAAGAAGACATTACAAAATATATCATTGCTGCTATAGAGTTGCTACTGCTCAACTAAATCAAAACTCCAGTGGCAAGAGAAAAGGGACTTGCTCCACGTGGGTGCTAACCGTGTTTGTCACAGCTGCCAGGAGGCGAGATGCTGTTTCCCATCCTGTCCTACCGAGCATATCTGCACATGTGATGTCTGCCGGATATGGCTCAGATTCAGAGGCAGAGTGGTACTTGCTGTTACTCACTGGACAGTGGGAACACTCTGCTCAGTCTCCAAGTGTGTGAAGAACCTGAAAGGCCTCCCTGCCTAAACGTGCTGTGAGGGCATGAGAGTCTGGCAGCAGCACTCTGGCAAAGTGACAGAAGTGGCTAAGAGAGATGTGAGCATCTTTAGAAGAATTATTTAAGTAAATAAGTAATTATAAATTAGGCAATGATAGATGGAGAGAAAAGCTCAATTTCTTACGATCTTGTGGAGTTATACAAGATTTTGGAAAGCAGCACCACAATTAGCAGCTCAATGGGAGGTAGGAACAAGGTTATAAATTGTGGTAGCAACAGGGTGTGCATCAACTGCCTGTTGGTGGGGTTTTGTTCTCCAGAATCAGCTAGGGGAACTCTACCAGTCTGCTTTGTTTGGGAAATAGTTTTGTGGCCTGAAAACTGAGGGGTAATTCAGATTCTTAAACATATAGTGTCCCATGTTACCCACAATATGTGTGTGACTGGCAGTCCCAGCACAGGGTCTGCAGAGCCTGGGTCCCTTCTGGAGGGAACCCTTGTGCCTTTAACACCACTGGACACCTCTGTAGATGACATACCAATTCTTCATTTTTAAATGCAAGAAAGTAGCTGTTAATGTTTGTCTAGAGAGATCAGAGCCTGACAGGCACAAGTTCTGTCCCGATGTGGAGGGTAGGACTGCTGTTAGGAAGGACCCCGCTGCAGGGGGCATGCGGGCAGGAATGTTAGGAGCAAGAGGACTCACAGGGTCTGGTGTTTACAGCAAGGAAGCAGCAGTGCTACCCCAGACTGCTGCAGCAGTGCTCTGCTGGCTGCAGAAAGGGCCAAGGGCAGCTCCCTGTGGCAGCAGCGTGGCTGGGAAAGAGGAGCTCTGGCACTGAGCTGGGACACAGGCTGCTCCGCTCACTACCAAATGAAGCTGTTGCTTGAGTTTCCTACATCTGCCCCCCTGTCTTCAAGCCAACTCAGAAGATTAATGGCAGTGTGTTTATCCGAGGAGGGCTTCACTGAACTCGGACTGAGGACAATGGAACGTATCCCTGGTGGCTGCAAACAGCCAGATTTCCGCTGGAGCCCGTGTAGCGAAGCCGGTTTATCCTGCTCGAGGATCGGCCCTAAGCCCCGACTCAGAGCGAAAGCCTTGGATGGAGCACAGCTGGCCTCCTCGCCAGGCCTCCCACTCCCTCGGCACACATGTGGCACTGGATGGAGGTCACAGCAAGGTCACAGCATCGGGATTGGAGGGAGACGTTTTAGCAATCAGCTTTTTCCCAGCAGCGTCTAATCTCTCAAGTTTGCAAAGGAAGAATTACTCTGAATTGCAGCCTAGGCAGAACTAAGGAAGGAAACACTTCAAAGATTTCCTTCTTTATAACATCCTCCGTTGCTGAGGGCTGTTGTCCTGCAAACGTTGAGTCCTTTGTGTTTCTCAGTGGTGTCAGGTCAGAGAGGGCAGACAGCCAAGGTGACAAAACAAACCCATGGTTCAGTCCACTCCTGGTCAGAAGTTTGTGCCACTGATCTGGCCCCGATCATCCATGCATTCCTCACTCCAACTTTTGGATTATTGCTCCTTTTGTGGCCCTTTCTAAATTCACTTTTTTTGGAACACAGCTGTATACCCTGCTAGAGAAATTGCAGGCTTCCTGTAGAACCCGATTCAGTTCAAGATCTGCCCGGACTTTGCTCCGCCTGCTCACGAGGGTGCCTGGGGATCTCTGCCTGCCCCCGGCAGCCCCTGCCCGCACTGGAGCAGGGTCAGCAGCAGCTGCAGGCAGGCTGAGCCCACAAGGGCTGACACTACAGAGCTTGTAAGGTCTTTATATTTCAGCTCCTTCCCAGCTGAATGCAAACGAGCTGCTTTGCTCAGTTTTCCACAGTTCCTTACCCAGAGGCACACGTGTGATATAGCACAGGTTGGTATCACACCAGTAAATAGACAAGGAAGGGGCTGTGGTGACGGAAAATTCAAGTTTTTGTGGCCGCTAGAAAATATTACGGCCATTTTTTGTGCAGTTCAAAGTGTGTTCAAACAGAATGGTGAGGAGTTAGGAAGGGAGCCTTATATTGCTGGTCTCAGAAGCTGAAATAAAATTTTGGCAATAAAAGAGCATCATGACAAAATGTGTTTAAACATTTGATTATTTAAAACTTTACTAGAAAGTACTCCTTTAAATTTTCTTAGTCTTTGAGAAAACTTAATTTCTGCATTCTTCCGGATCTCTTAGGTAGAGATGATTGTGCTGCATACCTGAGTACTTCTGAAAGAATGCATCTGAATACTGTGATATGAATAGCCCTTAGATTTTAAAGAAAATATTGTAAGATGGCACATTTGGTAGATGAAAAATCAGTGTGAATATGTCACAAATGTAAATTTAAGACTTGTAACAGATTTAATCTTTATAGCTCAGACAGAACTTCTCATAGCAGCTCCTTATGTCTCTTGAAAAATGAATTAAAAATTCAATGTTCATTTCAAGCTTGAAAGTGTTTTGTGTAAAGATGGTTCTTTTTTGCAATTCAGAACTTTTGCCAGGCTTTTGATTTCCATTCTCCAATATTCTATATCATTACTAATTGCTCTTTTAAGTTTGTTGCCACCGAAGCTTTAATGTTGGAAAACTTTAAGAAAAAGAATATTTGCTTTCTTAAGGCATCCCTATTTTTATCCTACTCACTTGTCAAGTTCAAGTGTTAACTGTAGCAGCAGAGGTGCTTTCAAAGACTTTCTTTCCATCAGATGCAGGTAGTTCTGTCACAGCACTGTGAGGGTTAATCCTGCAGACGTCCTCCTGTATCTGTGCTGAGTTTCCAGTGGAACAGAATTGTCGTATCTCTTTCTGATCATCAAGACAGTTCAACATGCAAACACTGCAGTAATTTTAAATAAATTAAAAACTTTGCAAAGCATAGTTTGATGATACAGTGTTTTCATAAGAAATAATTGCATTTAGCACTTTCTCCATAACAAGCAGCAGTGACCCTTCCAACTTTCCTTAAGTGGGAAAAAAGAAAATCTGGCCTTCTCATCATGCCTTATATTTACATCAGATTTTCCCTTAAAAATAATTCAGTAGCATTGCATTTTATAACCAGGATGTGAAGGAACTTATTAAAGCAACTGCTAGTCTTAGTTATAAATAGTAATACTGCATATTTGGGAGCCTGAACTCCTGAACTCCATAGGTAGTCTGTTGTCAGAACCTATTATCGTTTCAGTGATTGGTGGGCATGAATTAAAGATTTGTTACTGCCAGATTGAATAGTGTTTCAAGACAGTACCTGGGGGCCAGCCAAGCACAAGGGCTGCTAAACTGGGTATTGTTCAAATGGAAGTAACAAGGTGTCGAAACAAAAGTCATCTGAAAGAGCAAAGATGCCAATCGCTTGAAGGATTAATGAAAGGCCTGTAATGTGGGCAACGAGATCCTGATGAGAGAATTTTTCTTTATAGAATATTAGGGTGAGGAATTGGTAAGAATTAGCTAAGCACGGTGCTGGAAAGGTGGAGCACGGGAGAAGAGAGACAGTAAGGAGGGGTACCTGGGGCAAGTGAAGTGAAACTGAGAGAAGGGAAACATGGGAGCAGGTGAGAAGGACAAGCCAAGTTAAATGGAAGAAGGCCCAGGATTAAAGTGAAACAGCCATATGGATGTGCTAAGTTCAGAGGGTCCCTGCTGCTTCAGTGTGCCCCTTTGGCTGTGTGGTGTTTTCTGTTTGTTGGGATTTTCTTTTCTTTGTCCCTGCTTCTTGGGACTCCTTTCCTTTCTCCTTGGTGAGAGAATTGCTATTGTGAAACCTGAATCTCACCCCTGAGGTCAGTCTGTGCTGAGATGTGACTTGTCCACCTTGCTGCAGCTGGGATGTTAGGGTGAGGTCTGGACTTGATGATGTTCCAGCCCTTTCTAGCAGTTCATTTTGGAGTCAAGATCAGATTTTCTCTGAAGTAAGAAACTTCTGCCATAAAGAAAACTATTCTCACTTTTCTTTTTTTTTTAAGTGCTGCTGTCTTGAAGTTCAAAGAAAACTTCTGATAAGTATTTAAATATTTCCACTAGTCCCAGTAGTGGTGTCATATTTAGTTGGAAAACTAATAAAAATGTTTCTACTTCATGTTTTCTTCTTCTGAGGTATTGTTTCTCTTTAATAATCTTGTAAAACATAAGAATTTTAAAATTAATTTCAACAATTTTGTGTTAATAGGGAAACTTTGGACCAGAAGTATGAAGGTTGCTTACAATATACTACATAAATTAGGCACAAAACAAGAACCAATGGTACGACCTGGAGACAGGGTGAGTATCTCAGTGATTTTTGATTGCTAATAGTTCAGATCCAATGTTGACAAAAAGGGAGAATGAGGTGTTTGGGGTGCTCAGAGGAAATTAGTGAAGTGAAATATTGGGTTGTGGGAGGGAGTGCTGAAAATTGCCATTTGCTCCCTAGATTGATCATTCAGACAGTTGTTTTGAACTGCATAATAAATAACCTGAGCTGGTACCCCCTGAATAGTAACCTGAAGTTGTGGCAACATCAACAATAAACATTCCCATGGAAAGTGATTTTTGGACATAGAACAACCGTCTGTTTAGCAAAAGCTTGCTTATGGAGCCTGGAGGTGTCATGTGGATAAAAAACTTACTTACTAATGACTTTGTAGTTGTTGAGATGGTAGAAACAAGAGAAGCATTGTGGAGGACAAAGACAAGCAAAGTCAGCACATTTTGGCAGCCAGTTGAATAAATAAATGATGCTGAGTGGTAACACACAGAATATTTCCATTCCTTGTTCCTGACTCTGGTGCAGCTTCTCCTAGAGGCTGAATATGAGTAAATGGATAAAGCCCACAGAGAGCAGAAGTTGCAGAGGTAGCACTTGAAGATGTTAAATGAAGACAAGAACATCCTATGGTTTTGCTAACAATGTATTTACAAAGCTACCCCTTAGTCTGCCAAGGCTGACTGAACTTGCTCCTCATTTTCTCGGCCAGAGTGTGTATAGAAAATTCCACAGGTCCCATTCCAGTTTGGATTTAAGCCATGGGATGGATATCCCAGAACAAATTTGTCAGAAATGCAAATTTTAGTCCTGTCCTAGTGCTTAGAGTTGTGAGTGTGGGATTAAGTTTCCCTCCTCAGGGTCTGATAGCAGTTCTCAAACTGTTGGTTCACTTGATCCTCTGAGAAACGTGTCTGTTTGCATTACACATGTCTCAGGGCTTCAAAAATGGGAGCATGCAATAATGCTTCCCAGAAGGAAAAGAGAAGAAAAAAAAGAAACGTGACAGTCCTTCCTGTGTTTCTTTTTGAAATAAATCATAAAGAAATTAACTAAAAGATCTCTAGATCCTTAATCTAAATTGCTTCCTACAGTGGCATTCAGCCAGGACTAGGATCTGAAGAATCTCTTTTACTTGTTTTACAAGTGTGTCTCTAAACAACAGCAGGAGCAGCAAGTTGTTCAAGTGTACACATCAAAACAGTCTATCCAGAAAGCTCCAAAAGCAATAAAGTTCACATATGGGCAATGTGCATCTCTCCCTATCTCTTGTGTGCTGCCTGCCTGTCTTCATAGTCATCTTTTCAGCAGTCACTGGCATCTCGTAACATTAGGAAAGGATTTGTGGGTAGTTCAGGGTGAAAGCTGGGAGTTTAGCTAGAGCAGGACACGTAAAGAACAAATTGCAGCTCTTCTAAAATAAGTCCACTAAGATAAGAGTGAAACAAATGTTTATAGCTGACTGCTGAAAGCATATGCTTTGTGTTGTAAAAACATCTTGCCTGGCATCCCTGTGTAACAGGAACGTGATCATTTGAGGCAGCTTCACATTGAAGATGAGGTGTTACTGCACTTCTGATGCTCAAGGCTGTGATTGTGGCTGTTACACCCTTGTAATAACATGAAAGCTTTCTGACCTCTTTGAAGGTGACTTTGTTCTATGCAATGTATTTTATGTGACAACAGTTAAAGGTAGTTTTTAAATACTAAATGAAATACAGGCACATATTTCTGGTCTTTTCCAAACAAGAATGTATTTGTTTCTTTATTTTAATATATATTAAACATTTTATTCTCTCCCTTTAAAAACATCTTCTATCAATACAATCTTTATTTCTCATGACTACCATTACCTCACCTCTTAGGTTCTCTGTCTGAGCCAAAAAATAAATTACCATGCCTGCATTTCCTTCCCTGTTTCTGGTATTATACATGGCAAACTGCATTTGCCTTCTATAGTAACTTCAGAAATTTAACCTTGCATCACCCCAGACAGCTGCCTGGAAATTAATCTTGCTCTCTGAAATATCTACTAGATAACCAGATTCTCAACTGTTAATATACACTGTATGATTTGTTTTCCTTCAACCTTATCCCTTTTTGCTTTTACACGCATTATTTATTTATTTGGTACAAGTCTGTTAGTGATTAATGTTTTCTGGAGAGAAAGTTAATGCTTCATTCCCACTGGACTTCAGTGAGATTTTTTTCACCTCTGTCAGCTCCTTTGCAAAGATTCCCAGCCAAACCTTCACTGCCTTTATGTAAGCAGAGACCAATGCAAAATCCAGCAACCCTCAGAGTATGTTTTGGGATCTTTCAGATGTTTGCTGGGCTCAGCAATCTCTGCCATCCCCTCTGTGCACCTGGCAAAATCCCTGTATTTCCATTTGCATACAGTGAACTCTGCACAGCCATCTCCAGCACCTGGGTTGTTTAATGTGCAAGTGTGCAGATAAAGTAGCCATGTATTTGCTCTGACTCTAAAGAGTCGTGAGGTTACAGTCTTCAGCTTAAAAAATAGAGATACTTTGGACCCACTTGTACAAGGTTGATTAGATTTCTTCTGGTTTGAAGAAATTAAGTTAATGTGTGAAAGGCGACTGTCTTTGAAGCCATGTGAAAATTCTGGAAACACTTACAATCTCCAGTAACTGAACTTTGGAGCATGTATGAAAACATAGTGATTGTTCTTCCACAAAACTCCTGTGGATGTCAAAGCAGTGAAAACTCAAGAGCTGCTAAGTAGTTTCAGCAAATTTCAAGGTGCTGTAATAATGCACCCTTGTCCAAAGGAGCCCAAAGGAATGAGGTTTGGAATAATTGGCCATGACTTTGCATGCCATTGCAGTTGATTGTGCAGGAGTTACCAGCTGTGGTACAGCTGTTTAAGGCATGAACTGAGAAGGACCATCCGACTGAACCAAAACAAAACTGTGGACGGGATCCAGCCACTAAGGTCCCTCACCAGTGAGGGAGAGCAGTACTGTTCCCTGCCCTTGCAAGGGGAGCCGTGGACTCTCTGAAGTTGCTGGATCTTCAGTGAGACCATGCACCCTCCCCTCTCCTTCCCCTTTGCCTGTGGAGGATCTCCGGCATTGTTTGCAGGACCTGTAGGAATAAGCTGCACAGTTCAGCACCTACTGAGCATTCCAGTGATCTGCTGTGATTGGTTTTGGCGTTCTTTTATCTAAATAATTCCCCAGCCCTAGCCCGGAACTGTGAAGTTCAACAAATCCACACCTAGGTTGACATGTGATATGGCCAGCTCTGGATGTGATGTTTGCTTCTAGGTACCAGTTATTTGTGTGCACACAGTACACAGAAACTTCTACACTTGGGCAACAGTCCAGTCCTAAACCAAAACTGTTGCATGAGGTGAAGTGTAGTGAAACAAAACAGTGTGTTAATGATTGACAAAATGACATCATAAGTCTGGCTAACCTGAATTGGTCACAGGTACACTTCAGTTTCAGTAACTTCAAGCAACTTAGTACATTAGAATCTAAAATTCTGTTAATTCCATGTACTTGATTATTTAACACTGGTAAAGCAATCAGTTAATTAAGAACCAGATGAAAGGTGTTGTCAACGTAGGAAACAATACAGCATGAAAATATTTAACTAAATCCTAAGTGAAAATGTTCATCAAAAGAATACTTACCAGAGTAAATTCCTTCTGATGCCTCATTCATCTGTCATTAGGCATTTGAATAGCTATCTTAGCAGTGCTCCAGTAATCACCTCTATCCAAAAGGAAGCGTGGAAACTCCAATTACTATATGACACCTGGGAAAAAACATTTTTAACGTACATGTCTCTCTTTCAGGTAACACTGGTGTTTCCTAACAATGATCCTGCTGCTTTCATGGTGGCATTTTATGGCTGCCTGCTTGCGGAAGTTGTCCCCGTCCCTATTGAAGTGCCACTTACAAGAAAGGTGGGCAACTGAATTTTTTCTCCATACTCCATTTTAAAACTCATGTCAGAATAAATCACAACTGAACATAGCTTTTGAGTACATTTTTGTGGTTAGCTAACTCTGAATCTGAGGATACAAAGATAGTGCTGTGTGGTGAATTATATATAGTTCCTTCTTTTCTGTGATGGAAAATCTGAAAATGTGCTTGCAGTTTTAGCAAATGCAGATCTGCATGGGAAAGGAGAGGAAAATCTTTCAAGAGAACAGCTCTGCCAGTTGTAGATGGATTATCTTCGTAGCCTTTTAAAGCATTCTGGTGTTGGCCACTGACAAAGAATCATTAGCAACAACTGCTGATTTTCCACCTGTCCCTGCAACCCAAGCTATGTTATAATGCCACTAGTGCTGTGTGTGCTACTTCAAAGCAGTTATGGAAATGCCTTCTCCTGTGTCTCTTATGTGCTTATGTATCCCAAAGCTTCTGTCACCACAGTCACTTCTGCCAGGGGTGGCACTTGAACAAATTCAGTTCAGAAATTCTTTCCACAGAACGTGCATTCATAGAGAAAACTGACCACTGCTAACCCAAAGCCTTTCATGTCCAGTATTGGTTCAGATTCAACCATGTATCCTGTGGAAGTGTTAGGAGACAGAGAAAGCAGTTCCAGCCAGAAAGGGAGTCTGGGGGCAGTGAGGGGAGGGGAATCAGTGGTGTAGGTGAACCACAGTTGGGTCACTTACGTAGATTCTGCAGAACTTGCATTTTTTTCTGAGGATGTATGCCTTGAATGCTGTAAATACAGCAAAATGTATTTATTTATTACAAGGGTTTTCTTGGTCATATCCCCTAATTTACCATGTCTGGCTGCTCCCACATATTCCCTTGTATAATCGCTTTTTTATTAGCTAGCACTAATAATGCCTTACTTTAATTATTTGGTCTGGACTTGTCCACACAAATTTGCTCTTTAATCCTTACAAGCTTTCTTTTTTAAACTAAATTGTTTTGGAAAATGTTGACTGAAGCCATGAGATGTTTCCAAGGAAAGGACTGGGGAAATGTATTGCTTTGCTCACGTTTTCAATTGTCAAGGGCTTTTCTTTGGAAAACTCCCGTGCTAGAGCACCACGGAGCAGTAGCTCAAATCTTTGTTTCATGGACAGGTACCCTGCCTGTCAAATGAAAGCCATGAAAACAAGATTTTAAGCCCTCACAAAGGCTTTGCAGTCTGCACATCTCACATAGCAAATTAGCAGCTCAAAATACCTGGTGATGCCTTCCTAACTGAACCTGCTTGAACCTTCCTCACCTCTGGGAAGCTGAGTTGACCTCAACATTTCTCTGTTGAGATCACACATGCCCTGGCCAACATCTCTGGTGGCTTCCTGCCACGGTGAAACCAGGAGGTGGCAGGGAGGGAAGGGGTGGGAGCTGGAGGAAGGGGCGGTTTGATGAACTGGTGAAGGAGGAGAGAGAGGTGAAGGGAGTGAGCAGATCAGACAACAAAAGGCCGTGATCCGGCCGAGCAGGTTTGAGCTGCTGAGCAGAAGGAAAGACCAAGGGAAAGAGGAGACAGGAGGTGCCTCAAGTTAAATTAGCTAAGAGTGGAGGAAAGATGCAGGTGAGCTAGAAAGGCCATGCAAGGGGAGAGGATGGAACCCCAGCCACCATACCTTCTTTGGGGAGTAGAGTTATACTATTTTATTTGTAAAATGCTGTATTTGAAAGCACTGAGAGGGGGGCATGACTATAGAACAAGGATGATGATTTTAGTAGAAAGATGTTGCATTTGCATTGGGCTCTCATGGTGCCTTCACATCCAAGGGCAGTACCTCAAGAGAGTTTCAGGCAGTTGCATAACACAGTGCATTATTTTGATATAAATCAGAGATTTTATATGCATCAACAAAATAAGGCAAGTAGAGTATGTATGTTTTAAGATCCTACATAGTGCTCAAATGGGTAAATCTGCTTTCATTCTAATACCAAAAAAAAGCAGCATGGTCTTGAGGGTTAAAAAATCTATTATGTCTTTCCCTGTTACTATTTTCTGAGGTTTAATGACATTTTAAAGTATATAGATAGGTGTAAATTTGATTTATTTTGGAACATACGATACCACATCCATCCAGTAAACTATAAAATCCAGCTGTCCAAGTAAATATTCTGTGTCAAATGAATAACTTACCCTAATTTGGCTGAACCGCTTGGGTGTTTGTTTTTTAAAATATGTGTCTATATATGGATGTATAAATATACACTTACACATGCATATATATATATATTTATATAAAGGAATATATACAGACTGAAACTGTTTCTCTTTTGCCATAGGGTTTAAATATCAAATTAATAAAACAATAACAGAGATGTCAGTTAAAAAAGCAACATGATCTATACTCTATAAATAAAACTATGCAATCTCACAGCATATACTATTGCAAATATTTTTACATTTGTTTATATGAAAGGGCAACTGGAGTGGAAACAACGAGATGAAATCACGTTCTGAGTAGTCCCAGAAGAAATACCTCTGCTTGGTCAAATGGCAGTGGATTGCTTCTGGCATCCATGGGAAGATATCATTTGTGTCATCACACAATGGCCTAGACTCTTCTTTTATGCTTTCCCACTATTTGTTCTCTTTCCTGCATGCTTCGGTACATCTTGGCAGTGGACATCTTCGGGGTTGCTTTCTGGAAGACAGAGATGAGAATTAGCAAATAGACCAACAATTATGTTATAGACTTACAGAATAATAAGATGATACAGGATGAGCTATTTCAGGTAGTTATATTAGGAGCCATTTTTTAATATTAAAAATTTGTATTAGCAGCTTTAATAATGTTCTATATTTTCATAAAGAAGAATTTTTCACAGCTCTGTGCAGAATTTTGTCCCTGGCATTTTAAAACTGAGCAGTAATGTTTGCAGCCAGATAGACTTTTGGCTTACAGATTATTCTGCAGACATTTATACCCATATGGAGGTAAAAGCTTTTGTTTTACCAGCACATAGATTTTGTGTGCATTCCCTTTTCTTCATAGCATAACTGTTTCTTTTTCAAGATTTTGACAGTATTTTTATCCAGTTCATCATTAGGTGGAGGTCCATCTCTCCTTGCTCTTTCCTTCTGTATCCCACCTTTGTGTTGACAGAACACCTCGAATACCCCCAGGACTTCAGAGGCCATGTGACCTGGCATCTGGGATGGATTGTCTGAACACCCAGCAACTCTCCAGTTTTATTCCCAGAATGCTTCATAGTGTTCGGCAAAGAAAAATTGGAAATCAGCATTCATGCAGCATGGTTTTGGCTCTTTAGAGTTAGGACATCAGATCTAAAATTAAAAACTGAAATCCCAGGCTTTTTTCAAGTATATCCAAACCAACTCTTTATTTTAAAAGCAGCAGTCAGGGCTGCCATGGCCATTGTAACAATAGAACAAGCAGCATTTTTTATTTCTCCTCCTTTCCCTGCATTTAATAGCAAACTTGTTACAGCTAATCATCATCCCTGGGCTTACTGTTCTTTCAGAACAGTGTCCCTCTCTTCCCAAACATGAGCAAATAATGTCTCCTATGCAACATCTCTTCCTTCAGAACTGCCACTTTTGTTAATCTTGTCTGAAGCTGGAGTGTTACAAACTGCTTCATTGTATGTGTGATATGATGTGAATTGCAAACTGGATGTCATAGAATGTGCCATCAGAGAACATGATATGGGAGTTTCAACATGTCGAGTTCTAGTTCAAACAGTGATTTACTATGTCCCTTACGAAAAGATTTCAAAATAAGGTTTTGATTTCTTTTTCTTTAGATTTTTAGGTCAATGTTTTTTTCCATTTGATCGGCACCATGAAAAATATTATTATTCTGCTCTGATACAGTCAGGGGAGCTAATCAGTTTTAATCTAAAAATATTTTTGTCCTCCAAGCACATTCATAGTTATGCTCAGTCACATGCTGTGAACATATGAACAAAGCTTATCCCTCATAGATCTTCATGGCCTTCTTATCATAGGCAGAATTTGTAGCAGGGTGTGACATGAAAGCACGTAAAAATGAATTTCTCACTCAAAATGCTATTTCCTAGCCTGTTAGATTTAATGCTGTGTGTTCTTCCAGGAGGCATTTCTGTGCTTTTCCAGACGATCTCACAATGTGATTGGAAGAACGTGCCTGTGCATTGTCATAGGAAATCTGGAGATACCCACTCCAGGACACTTGGGGGGGTTTTAAAGGATGCTTCATACACGGCAAAAACTGTTTTTCAGGAGTTCTTTTTATTAGATCCTGAAAAGTTATTAAGGCTTTAACAGTAGCCAGGGAGTTATATCTCTTATAAGACAGTGAAATTGCCCCAGTCATATCTTTCTTTGAAAGACTAATTCTAGGCTGAAGGAAATACACCTTGACATCTTTCCTAGTGTTTCAGGACCTGAGATAAAATGAGCTTTGCTTTCTCTCAGCTTTAGTCATTGTAGGGCTGTAGTGTGCCAGAAACACTGGAGCTCTACATTCTTTTGAACTTCCTTTGACAGTGCATCTTTCTCCCCTGGATTTAAAATATGCATTAAATGTTTTATATATTCTGTTCAGTGACATAGTCTTGCAGTCCCTCCAAAGAATGTAAGTTCCCTGAGCCCCACGTGAGCCCTTGGTGCACACTGCTGAACCCTGCAAGCCTTGTTCCTGTCCATTCCTCTTCATACACTTTGGCACTGGAGCACTAAGAAGTCCTAGCTCAATTTGCCACAGTGACTCTCAGATCCCTTAAAGTCTGTGTTTCTTTATTATGTTTTCAAGTTTAGGAACTGATTGTTTCCTAGAGAGCATAGCACATTTCATGCAGTGCCCCCTGCCAGAAATAACCATTGTCTTGCTTTCATTAAGACTTCTGGACATTAAGGTGCTCATAGTTGCAGATTTCATATGCAAATTCTGAGGAGAACTAATTTCTTCATCTTAAAGCTGGTTATGAAGATTGCATCTGCATTGTGTTTAATTTTTACTAAGGTCTTTGTGTTTTTAAAAACAGAGGGTTTCCTCAAAGCCTTTTCACTCAGAACTCGTGATGCTTGGCCTTTATGTCCGATTGTTGCCCTATTTGTTCTTTACCAGTAAATTTTTGTTAGAGTAAGGGCACTGGAGCTCAAGTAAGCATTGTAACAGAAAACAAGATTAGTTCAGTCTGTGATGCTGCGCCACATAATTCTCATTTTGAAAGCAGTCTGGGATTTGCAAGTGAACGGAAGTAACCTTTATCAGGCCAACCTTTGCACAGGCTGTCTCTTCCTTCCTTCCTTATTAGATAAGGACATGCACTCTCACTCACGGAGACAGGATCATAATTGTTTTCCTTCACACGGATACTCTCACAAAGCATTACAGAAATGACATTAACAGCATGCTGAAATGCAACCACACGTGGGATTTTTTTATCCTGACAATGAATTATCACTCTCTGCAGCAGGAAGAAGACAGTTTGCCTCCAGGTACTGGTGAAAACCTTTAGGGAACCTTCAATAAAAGTCTTTAGAGAACTTTGAATGGCTGCCTGCAGCAGAGAGGATTTCCGGCTCGCTTCATCTGAAAGATTGATCTCTCTAGGTGTGTGCAGACATAGTCTACAGCTATGCATACCTCATTTTTCATACCCCAGCAAGTGCTGTGCCTTCAAGAAATGTAAAATGATAGTTCCGAAGTCAGCAATTGGTCTCAAACCCCATGCTACAATACCTCAGCTCTGTGTTTTGCCTTCCACTTGCATTACGTGTCATTTCAAACTGTGAATTGTGGAAGGTCTGACAATAAGCATCTCTGGCAAGCCTCTCACTGTCTGCAGTTGGGACTAGGTTGAGTTATCTCACCTGGTCTCCACTGGCTTCCTGAGGTTTTTCCAACCCTCACAACATTCAGCAAAATAAAGTGTTTATGGCAAGTGGGGGGTTGCCAAGTAGCAGATTAGCATAAATTACCAAAACAGCAAGTTACACTGCTGACAACCCAGTGTGTCCTGAAAATCTATTCCCTTCATAGGTAGGAGAGTGCTTTTATTTAAGAGGGGAAGAGGATTTTGATGGTTTTTTGGAAGAAGATTATTTGGTTGTGGGGTTTTTTCTACTTAAAAAGTAGTTTCTGGCATTGCAACCATTCATTTCACATTAAAAGGCAGGCTGATAGTTTGTCTGCCAAACCTGAAATAATCAATGCTCTTAAAGTCAGTAGCCTTTTTTGTGGCCCACATGGAAGCTTTGACTGCTTCAGGCAAAGGACTGCATTTTTAACTCAAACTTCATTTTTCAAACATACAGGTTTTGCCCAAGGTCCTCACTGCTCTGGGCCTGTCAGGCTGAGGTATGAGGAACAGCAAAGACTGTCGTGTTTACATGGTTGAGTGTGTAGGTAGGGTTGTGGTGTGTCTGTGGGATATATAAAGGTTTCAGATCTTCCACCTCCTGGCTGTCATTTCAGTATCTCAAGAGCACTTGAATATTTAGAAACAATTTCTTCTCTGGGGCACCAGACACCACAGAAGCACCTGCACGGGGCAAAGGATGTTGACCCTTTCTTCATGTCTCTGTTATGTGCAGGACTTTTAAGCTTCTAAGTCATGAAGAAGCCAGCAGAAGCAGGCAGAAAGTGGGGATAATTAGTTAGGAGGTGTGAGAGACTGAGACTGAAGGTGGAGTTGATGGGCACCAAGTAGGAGACTGCCAGAAAGCTTCCTTGTGTTCATACTGCAAAATCCTCAACTGGAGCTCCTGTGACCCTTGAGAACAGTGTCTATCACATCACCTCTGCTTCAGCATCTTGATTAGCCTTTTTTTTTTGCAAGGCAGGGTTTAGTGTGACCACCAAAATATGATGTAGAATCTGGAAGTCTGTAAAACACACTAGATACTGTCCATGCCTGGTGAAATTCTTCCAACCTCCTGTGGCAGTGTTACATCACACAATTGTTTAGTCATGTTTTCCTTACAATTGAAAGAACAGCTGTACAGAAGAGAATGGAGTGAAAATTTTTTTATGCTGTTTGAGATGAGTTGTCCTGATGTAAAGCAACCTGTTGTTACAAACTGTGCCATAGATTGCATTAAGAAATCTATGTATGTGTGTGAACTGCTACAAATGATTGAATAATATTTACGTGGACGTGTTCTAAGACAGTCGACATGGTACCAAGTGAAAGCGTAGCCATTCTTTCTTGTGTCATCTAAAATATTCCACTGTTCATACAGCTTTCCTTTTCATGTTGTTTTGGTTGCTATGAGAAGAGTTTGGCAGATGATTTCTTAACTGGTGCATCTCCCAGGGCCGTGGTGGGCTGATGCTCTAAGGTCCGCACTTTCTACTGCTTTACTGATGTTAGATTTCTTAATGGAATTTGTTAGGTTAATTTCTGCTTACAAAATTCTACATTAAATGGAATTTCATTGCTTGAGAATTGGCATTTTCTTGATACAGTGGTGAAACAGTTTGTAGCAATCTTTTGTAGGATATACAGTTATAACAACATTGTAATTTAAAATTGAGATCAATGCAGTTGCTGCATTCAATTATAACATTTTTATGCCTTTTCTTAAATTGGTAGCTAGAAATTCATACATACAGTAATCAATGCTTGACAAAGCCCTTTAAGTCCTGGAAGCCCCACTGGTGCGGGATGGTGGAGTCAACAGCGTGCTCCCCAAAATGTTGTTCATGGATACACCAGTATTATTCTCTGTTGTTCAAAGGATACTCTCGTTTTCTGGTTTTACATGGGTAAAGATGATACACAAGCTTAAGTTTAAAGAGCCTTCCTGAAAAAGTACCTTTTTTTTTTCTTGGTTTTATAAGCATTCTGGTTGTAGTAATCAAAAGCAAATGCAGTAATTCTGGATGTTATATAGCATTGCCCTGACAGATCAGTTTATTGCCCCACACTGTTTGCTCAGCCATCAGAGTTCTGATAATTGTTTCCGTAATCATATAGTGAGGTGGTATGGAAAGGTAAGCTTTTGCTTTTTCTCTGTTCTCCTTGCTTCTCCATTTTAAATGGTTTTATTTGAGTACATAAAAATTGCATTAAAAATTAGTCAGATAGGCTTTGGGGCTTTCTTTCCATCACAGAATTTTGCTTTGAATAAATCAATAGACTAAAGCAACTGCTCTGTATTTCTGGTTGTTTCCATGGTTAAGTGTGCTTTACAGTTGATTTGAAAGATATTTTAATTTGATCTCTTAACATTCTTTGGCTGATCTTCAGTAGAATCATTCTGTGAAGAAAGGGTTAATACCTCTATGTGCATTTACATCTAGGGCTTTGCTTTTTTTTGCTGGAGAGCCTAGTGGATAGATGTAAAGTTCATAAAAGAGTAATAACAAGATACTATACATAAAGCAGACATAATGCTGTGGAAGCACAGCATCTCTTAAAGGACAGCTATGGCCTAGACTTGGAAATCATTACATGACTTCTTAACCTCCCTGCTTATATCCCCTCAATGAAAGTAAAATGTAATGAGCTTACTCTAATGGGCACTTGACTATATGTAGTGCTCCTGAAATGTGTCTGTAACTCCTCGATGAAGTGGCTATTGACAAATCAGGTTAGATCAGCATAAATAAGGATACTGACACCACTGTGCACCCATCATAACATCTGAAGGGTTGAAAGCTTTCCCCAGGTGGAAGCATCTATAATCCATATTATTTCCAAGAATTGTCACAAAAATCACAGAATGGTTGAGTTTGGCAGAGACATGTGAAGGTCACCTAGTCCAGCTCCCCTAGCTCAAATGGCCAGCTAGAACAGGTTGCCCAGAATTATATCCAGGGTAGCTTTTGGATATCTCCAAGTATGGAAACTCCACAGCCTCTCTTGGCAGCTTGTGCCAGTCACCCTCAAAGTAAAAAATTGTGGCCTGATTGTCAGAGGGGACCTCCTCTGTTCTGGTTTGTGTCTGTTGCCTCTGGTCCTGTCACTGGGCACCACCGGAAAGAACCTGGCTTCATCTTCTTTACACCCTCCCTTCACGTGTTTGTACACGTTGATTAGATTCCCCCTAAGCCTTCTCTTCTCGAGGATGAGCAGTCCCAGCTCTCAGTCTTTCCTCACAGGAGAGATGCTCCAGTCCCTTAATTATCATAGTGACCCTTTGCTGACTCTCTCTCCCTTTGCTGACTAGCTCCATGTCTTCTACTTGGAAGCCCAGCACTGGAGTGTGCCTCACTAGTGCTGGGGGGAAGGATCACATCCCTCAACCACAGTGCTGTGCCTGGATGGCATTTGCCTTCTTTGTGCCAGGGCTCATGGCTGGTTCACACTCAGCCTGGTGTTCACCAGGACCCCCAGGCCCTTTACCACAAGGCTGCTCTCCAGGCCATGCTGGTACAGGGGGTTGTTCCTCTGCAGATGCAGGACTTGGAATTTGCCTTTGTTGAACTTTATGACGGCCCTGTCTGGCCATTTCTCCAGGGATCCCTCTGGATGGAACAACCCTCTGGCAGATCAGGCATTCTTCCCAGCCACTCGTCATCATTTCTGAAGAGATGTGAGAGCAGGTGCCACCTGATGGCTTCCACTCTCCTTGTGATTTATGTTGCTACAGACAAGAGGATATCTAGCTTGTGGAATTCGTTTGTCAATGTACAGATGAGTTTTGATAATCACCTAAAAGGAAATCAGCTTAAAGGAAAGAGACTATTTTCCTCTCAAGATAATGTGCCCAAGGACAAAAATTATTTCAGCCTGCAATCACTTCTAATCAATTATGTATATTTTGTCATCTCTTAGGATGCAGGAAGTCAGCAAATAGGCTTTTTGCTTGGGAGCTGTGGAGTTACTGTGGCCTTGACCAGCGACGCATGCCATAAAGGACTGCCTAAAAGCCCCACAGGGGAGATACCACAGTTTAAAGGTAATCTAACCCTTGCTCATTATGGCTGTCATGGGTCATTTACTACAACAACAGTGATTGCACTTGTTTAGTGGCTGTGGGTGAGGCTCAGGCCCGTGATGAAACACTTGCCACGGGAGCAGCCGTGGCTGCTGGGACACTGCTGTCCCAGTGTGTCACTGCTGGTGGTGATGGCTGCGCCCACCTCAGGGATGGTGAGTGGTACCAGAGTGCTCCCAGTCCCGTTCCCTGCTGGCCCAGCTGGGCTGCTGAGGCCATCTGTGGCTGCAAAAATTAAACCAACAGACTTAGGACTGTAGTAGATGAGAAGCATTCCTACGATTCACTCCTACAGCGAGGTGTAGGGACAGTAACCTCTGACAGGAGAGTTTGGGTCAGTACGAGCTTAAACTGCCCAGCCATTCCCTCAGGAACTGTCTGAGAAGACCACAATAGCTGTGTTAAGAAAGCAGTTCTGGAAAATCTTCTTTCCCATGCTACTCTGAGGTTCAAAGGAAGCAATGTTGAGGTAACTGGCATTTGAGAAAAAAAACTCCAGCAGGGAAGACTTCTGTCTTGTCTTAGCCAGCAGAAACTTGACAAAAGCTGACTTTTGTGTGTACCTCAGGCTGGCCAAAGCTGCTGTGGTTTGTCACAGAGTCTAAACACCTCTCCAAGCCACCTCGGGACTGGTTCCCACACATCAAGGATGCCAACAACGACACAGCTTACATTGAGGTGAGTTAATGAAGATGCATCTTCTCCTCAAATCATTGCATATGGCACTTCTGGATTAGGTAAACATTGTTATTCATTCAGTAGTCACAGAAGCAAAGAACATCCTGGTTTAGCCTGTTAATCAGTAATATTTTCTAATAAATTAGACTGATTTCAGAACAGTTAATGGAATGTTAATTTTGGGTGTTTGTAACATTAACATTTTTATGCCATCTATGTGACTGCTGCAGTATTATATTACATTTGCCTTGACCAGTCTCCGATCTGTTCAGTGTGGGCTTGCCCACTAGCCTTGGGATGGATAGCTGACAAGTTTCACAGTAAAGCTTCAGTTCTTATATCACAACCTTCAGACCCTTTGAAAGAAAAAGAACTTGTTCAAGTGCTTGCCTGTCACTTACTGCTTTGTGAGTCACATGCCCCACAAAAGAATGGGAAGGGAAAGTTAGCAGTGCTTTCAAATTTAATTTTCCTCCTTTTTTTCCCCATCATTTTCTCCCACTTCTGCATAGACTCAAATGCCTTGAATTCAGTGGTGTTAGTGTTGAATTTAAATGACTCTTCAAAGGGACTAAGTACAAGTGAATGAACCAAAGGTGTTTGCTGTCTCTGTGCAGTCAGGACAGTGGGCTAGAGAAGCAGAAACATCTCCATTCTCAATCTTGCTGATTATTTCATCATGGAGAAAGACAAATGTTTAATTTCCTGATTACCACTGATAGTTTCCAGAGTCTTGCATAAATGGCAAAAATTATTTTGGTTATCACCAGTGGTCTCCTATCTCTTTTCTGCTGCTTTGTCGAGAGTCTCCGAGTCTTCTGATCAAAGTGCTTGTGTCTTTCAGACTGTATGCATACAGATTATCATCACAGCACCCAGCAAGGATTCTGCAGTCAGCTCTTGTCACGCGCCTTATCAGATGCAGAAGGGAGAAGCTTGGGTTTAGTGGTTGGCCCATGAAATCTAACATGTAAACACTGAACAGACTGAACTAGGTTATTCTCTGCTAAATCTAGGCAGACCATTAGTCATTGACATGATCAGAATTGTTAGAATTATTTTTTCATAATGCCTGTTTTCAAACAACACATGGATTTCAGATATCAAGCCTGGGAAGCTTCAGTCAGAAAGAGAACGGTTATCTGAAAAAAGTGTCTTTTAACAAAAACATGCCTCCAAAACTCCTCAGTACTGCTGTCTTCCTAAAATAAACTCATTAGATGTGTCCATCATTCACCTGTAGAGGAAACACATTAAATGTAGCCATTAAATAATGGAAATAGGGCAATTATTGCACATTGACTTTCCCTGCTTATTTCTTTTTAGTACAAAACATGTAAAGATGGAAGTGTGCTTGGGGTGACTGTGACAAGGATTGCACTGCTGACACACTGCCAAGCTCTGACCCAGGCATGTGGATACACAGAAGGTATGGAATACACCTCCCTTGCATCATCCAAAATCAAGTTGGAATTGTAATTTGTTTCTCATCAGTCTCCTCTCTTATGTTTTACACAGTTGGGTGCCAAAGGCTTCCAGATTTAAAAACCGGATTTCTTTTTCATTTGTTTCAGGAAATACATATATGTTTAAAATATCTATAGGAGAGGTACAAATAATGTCCTGGCCAGTACAAATCCTGGAGATTTACTTTGAAAGTTAACCTTTGAGGTCATCAGTCATGTTATACTGAAGCTTCCTTCCTTTGAGTTGGTTTGCCTTGGGTCAATGACATATTCTAAAAAATAAATTCTGCTTTGTTTTTGTTGGACAGCTGAAACAATTGTGAATGTATTAGATTTCAAGAAGGATGTTGGTTTATGGCATGGAATTCTTACAGTAAGTACTTTTTTAATTCTCTGTGAGTATTTGAAAATAAACTAACCTAATATACTTATTGCTGTCACAGACTGGGATGTCCTACAGTTTCTTCTAATACAGTCTTTTCTGCTTTGAAAGCAAAATAAATGTGATTTAAACCCATGATCTTCTGCTAGTGCACTTACCCATAATGAGCATGGTAAAGATGTCACTGTATTTTTATGCATCATGTCAAGTACTCTGGTCCCATTCTTGCCATGTCATCTTACCAATATGTGATTTTGAGATCAAACTTTTTAGCAGAAACAATCAAATTAGTACTTGCCTCTATAAGGGTATGATCCAATGGCATGGTTCTATTGCCACTGACTACCTTCCCTGTCAAAACTCCCACCAGCAGATGTTTTTGCTAACATTAAAGCATTTCTGATACTTGAAATTACATTAATTGTCTGCTTGCTGTTGGAATGTCTTCCTCGATTGACATGGGAAACAACTGACATATTTTTAAGGATTGCTTCTAAAGGTGCTATTGCAATCAGTGAGTGACAGAATGCTTACTAGTCACTGATCATCTGTTTTAAGAACAGATGTCAAGTCTTCAGGGGTCAGTGTTTGGGAGTCCCATGATTTTGGGGGTCCCTATGATTCCCAGTGATCTGATTTGCCCATGCAGTGTAATACTGTTCTTGCTATCAAAGGGCAGTATTAACATTTCTGAGGCAGAAACAATTAGACTTAACACCCATAAGTGTCTCATTTTAAAAACCCATCTTTATCACTGGTTGAAAGTGTCTAATGGAGCTTTTCTCTGCCTTCCTTTGCTATTAATCTTGGTCTGAACTTCTTTTATTTCAGTACTGTGTCTGTAAGTGCTTTTCCTGTACCTATGCTTGTGCCAGACTGAAAGGAGAACTATCTTTTGTAGTTTTCCAAGTGTTTAGATGACTAATCCACTGGGACACTTAACCTTTCTTAAGTCTAGGTTTTCCGAAACAAATACTCTGTTTAACCTGAGCTGCTATGAGGGGAGGCATGCTGCCCTCAGGAGATATTTCTAAATGGTAACAGAAGTAAAGTAGCAACTCATTTACAGGCTGTTTTCTTAACTGGGAGATCACTAATTCAATTCACGGGCTCAGCCTGAGAGATCAGTTTTGGATCTGTCATTGGTTTCACTCAGCTGCTTTTTCTAAACTTCCTGGAACTTTTCATGACCTTGTTGAAAATACTGGACTTAGTTCACCCAGAGAGGGACTAAAACCTCCTTGATTTTTTTTCTGTTAAAATAAATTGATCTCTGCTTAGTCTGTGACTCCAATTTCTTTGTCTGCTGTCTTTTAAATAATTTGTGCCTCACTACCATTGGTAGCTTCTCAGTCTTCCCAGAGATGGATTTCTGTAGACATATCTTGCTGCTCTTGTCCTTTTTAATAGAGTATTCAAATATATGGCAGTTTATCAGGCTTAAGGATAATATTAACCTACATAGCAAACACACAGACATTGTTCACCCAATGAACTTTTTATTTTTTCTGTTTAGAGTGAACCTCTTCAAACATGAATAGAAAGAAAACGTTTCATTTTTTTCATTACTGCTTAAAAGTTATAATCTCATTAGTCTAAATCCTTAATTAAAGCTTTGGAAAATGGATGTCTGTTTCAACTTGATAGTCGGTAGCTAGATAGGAAAAGATAAATGCCAGCATTGACAATAAAATAAGCATAGAGTGATTTGCATAGATGCCCCTGCCCATAATGCAATATAAGTAGTTACCACAATTGTATAAAACCCATTTATCTTTTTGATTTCAGAGTGTCATGAACATGATGCATGTTATAAGTATTCCATACTCCTTGATGAAAGTGAATCCATTGTCATGGATACAAAAAGTCTGTCAATACAAAGGTAAGGAACAAGAAAATACAAAAGTTTGCTTGATAGTCAAAATCAAAAGTGCAGATTAATAATACAGATTAATAATATACAGCTGTATAGCTTTTATAATGTGTATTAGTAATTTTCTCGTTCTTATTGCAGCAAAAGTTGCCTGTGTAAAATCCAGGGACATGCACTGGGCACTGGTGGCACATCGAGATCAGCGGGACATCAACCTCTCCTCGCTGCGGATGCTGATAGTGGCCGACGGCGCAAACCCGTGTAAGCTCTGCTGCTGCAGTCCAGGAGAGAACAGGAGGCATTTCTGTCTTGCATTTCAAGTTCCAGTCTTCAGCCATTGTAGCTAAAATATTTGCAAAATACAGTTTGTATACTGCAAACTATGTGACGTTTATGGAAAGAGTGATTAACTTGGGATTTTTTTTGAAATATATTTTTCTTTAGCGCATTCTGAATCAAACTTGATATTCCACATAACGTAAGTTGCAGTAAATCCAGTTTTGTTTTACGCGGCAGTCATGTGTAAAGACTGAAGCTGTAAAGGCCTGAAGCAATGAAGAACTTAAGCTATAGAAAAGATCAGAACCTTTCCTCTGAATGATGGCACTCAGATGCAGAACTGAGAATTTTAGGGCAATACTTAGGCTACTCCAGAGAAACACATCTGAACCACTTCATGGTAATAAATAGCATGAACTGTTTCTCTGTATTATCTAAGATACCAGTGTACAGGTGTTCTGCTTGTTTGTAGTAGTTTGCTTTGAATTTCTGAATTAAATCCTTCGTTTCCCTCATCCTAAAAAGAACACTGTAGTGAAATTGATCTTGTAAATCCAGCAGTAATGGCTTTTCTACGTAAACCTAGGAAAAAGACTTCATGCTCAAAAATGAGTCTTTATTCCCTGTATGCATACACAGCTGCATATGCATATATATACTTGTAGCAGCTATGATGTATTTCCCAGTGGACATGGATCCTTTTAAAATTACTTCTCCTGAAAAGCTTATATATTAAATAGTAAATCTGCAGTTTAAATAGCATCACTTCAGAAATCAAATTATTTTTCTCCTCTGATTTTTTTCTTTTTTTTTTTTTTTTTCTTTACCCCAGGGTCCATTTCTTCCTGTGATGCATTCCTCAATGTCTTCCAAAGTAAAGGTCTGAGGCAGGAGGTCATTTGTCCCTGTGCTAGTTCACCAGAAGCTCTCACGGTGGCTATTCGAAGGTATGTGCTACACCAGTGGAAGTAGACCCATTCTATATGTGGTAATTTGAAAAGAAATGAAAAAATTACTCAAGTGTGAATCTGCATATTTAACTTCTGTATGACATTCTTGGTTTAAAATTTGTTAATGTCCGAAGAAGACATACAGGAAGGATTTTTAGTGTAATAATTTAACTTCAGAATGCTTTATGGTTCTTGTTTCTGTAATTTTATCTAATTTTAAATTAAATAGATTGAAATGCAAGAGCAAATTCTGTAAATGAAATTGTAAAAATACCACTGTAAGCATAAAATTAATTAAAATGTGAGAATTAAGTGGAATTGCCATTGAGAAAATCATACTTTAAATTAGTCTGTTTAAAGAGAGTTATGACATTCTGCAGGTTATTTTTGGCTGACAGGCACTTTTTAACCATTCATAGACTCTCAGTAATCATCTGGAAATGCTCTTTGAGCCTGAGGGATTTGTGCCTAGAAATAAAATTGCTAAATTCCACTAAAACTGCTAAATGCTACTAAAACTGTTAAGCCTTATGTATATAGAATCACAGAATGGTTTAGGTTGGAAAAGACCTCTAAAATCATTGAGTCCAACCATTAACCCAGCACTGCCAAGTCCTCCACTAAACTGTGTCCCTGACTGCCACATCCACACATCTTTTAAATACCCAGGGGTGGTATCTCAACCACTTCCCTGGGCAGCCTATTCCAATGCTTAATAACATTATGGTGAAGAAATTTTTTCCTAATCCAATCTAAACCTCCCCTGGCACAACTTGAGACCATTTCCTCTGTCCTATCACTTGTTACTTGGGAGAAGAGATCAACCCTCTCCTGGCTGCACCCTCCTTTCAGGCAGTTGTAGAGAGTCATAAGGTCTCCCCTGAGCCTCCTTTCCTCCAGGCTGAGTCCCCCCAGCTCCCTCACCCACCTCTTGTAAGACTTTACTCTAGCAGCAGTAAGTATCCTGTCAGGAGTGCTGTAGCACACAGTAAAGGGTGTAACTATTGTCTGTTTTGGCAGAGTTTTCCAAAAGTTGTACCTTGAACAGTAGGCACTTTGTTCTTAAGTTCATATTTCTGCAGCCGTTTATAATTTTTTCTCATATTAGAACATGCAATATAAATGTGTAAAGCACTAAAATAGCATTAAGTAAAATACTTCCTGCCACAAATTTTAAAATACACTGTCCAAGTGGAATTTAACGAGATTTTCAATTAGCTTTTCAACAGAACATTACAGGAAGAAAGACATGAGGCCAAGAGTGTGGTTGACTTTCAGCCACCTCATTATTAGTTTAAAACATCTGAAAGCAATCATCAGGGACTTAGCCTGTCCAGGTCAGTTGTCTTTCTGTGAACGAAGGGATTTCAGATTTCAGCTCCACCAGCCTGGTCCCAGCTTTACACCACGAAGTACCAAGTGTTTTTCCCTTAGATGGGTTTCCTTGCCAGAGTCTGTGCAGGCCTTTGCTCCCTTGGAATGAGTTCTTGCATGTAAAAGCAGAGAGGAGGTGGATGGGCAGCTTGTGCTGAGCCCTAGGCAGGCTTTCATTTCCTGTGCTAGCCCTGGAAAACCTGCCCCACATCACAGGTTGTGAAGCAGGAGAACTTCATCATGTAATGGTTGGTGTGCCCTTTCTAGGCTTAAACTCTGTGCCTGTAGCCCTCTGAAGCACTGGAAATTCATATCCAAATTAACTAGCATTGAGAGCTTGCAAAAAAAAAATTATTAGCTCATAAAATTGTGGATAATTCAAAATTTAAAAAAGGCATTTTTATCTTCAGTGTGTTGCTGTGTAATTACAGAGCAGTTCTTACTGCAGTGAATGTTACTGAACACATAGCTCCTTTTTCTGAAGTCTGTTAAATGTTAGGATAATGCTAGCTGAACTTAGGAGATGTAGTATTTTTCATTTTGTTCAAGCCATCTCCACTGACAGTAAAGTCATTATCATACAAGTTCCAAAGAGTTACAGCTGAAGTATGCATTAAAATGACTCCCTGCAGAGCAGAGATCCAGAGAGCTCCCGTTAATGCTCTGACTCTTTCAAAATCTATGGTGTATTTTTACTGAACTTCCTACAAGGCAGAGTAACAAAACCAGTTCTCAGTTGAAATACCCTTATAATTTAGAAAAAGACAGTAATAGACCAGAGGTACTTTAGCCTTAGAGCTGAATCATGAAGCCTGATATTCAAAGGGATGTGTCATGAAAATAATTCTTTACGTTATTCCCCTTTGGCTTATTGCATATTAGTCTGAACCCACTTGCTTAAGGGAATGCAAAAGTTTTAAGAACAGTTTTTTTCGCATTTAAATGGCTGGCAAAAAGCAGTGGTCAAATAGATTGTATCTGTAAATGGTAGTAGGAGCTGCTCTCAAAATGCTTTTCATAGAGTGTGGTAAGCAGTGTGAGGAAATGGATGTGATGAAAGTCCAGATGGCCTCTGCTCCTGGAAGTCTTGTGAGAAGCTGTGTGTGCCTGCAGGAGACCTCTCTTCTCATGAGCAGCAAAATGTGTGCTTTGGGGAGTAAGGACGAGAGAAAGTTCATCAGTAATGTCACTGAAAGTTCCTTTTACATGATGGGAGTGTTATTTATCACAGGTGCTTGTTTACTAGCATCATTTGTTATGCTCTAATGCATTTTCAAGCGTGCTCACATCCTTCTTTGTTGACAATGCCACTTGAGAAATATGGCTCGTAAAACCTATTAATAGAAATTTATAGAGCTGATCAGTGCAAGGCTTATGTGAGCAGGACTGGCGGAGGCCCATCCAGTATTTCAAGCACAGTAGAGGAGAAATGTCATATAAAAGGACATTATCTGTTAAAAAATAGTTGTGTTCTGGTGGAGTATTTGGGAAAAATGCAGAATTGTGAACTAAATATTGGCTGTTTTATCCTTCCTGAAAAGAGCTGGAGTCTGCTCTTCATGGATGCATTATCCTCACTGAAATCAACATCACATCAGCTTCCAGTTTTGCATTTTAAAATGCAGGACAGTGCAAGAGTCTTTCCAGACATGAAAAGCCTTGACATACTCCCCTGACTTGGTAACTTGCATGCGTCAACACTCATTTGCTCAAGCCACACTCTCCATAGGTGTAATTGTATCCACTGGTGCATCAGGTGGGTTTGTATTGAACCAAGTTGACAGGCATCTTGTGCTGATGCTGTGGAATTTCACAGCACGTAGGCAATGAATCTGCACAAATGGAGGCATTATGGAGAGGCTGCACCCACAGCATTTTGACCATGACTGATGAAGGCGTCATTTGTTTTAATTTTCATGTGGTAAATTAGAATAGGAAGAATTCAGTTATGTGCATTAAAATAAAGATGGTGAAGTCCTTGCATCTTCCACAGATACCTGACAGTAAATCTACTTCAACCTCATTTTTTCTGTTCTGTAATTTTAGATGCTTGAGTATTGAGAATGGAAAGTCGTATCTGTGATTTAAACACAGCATACTTGTATCCCAATTTTAGCTTTGATACCACTGTGCAAAAGTTAGGCTTTTAGTCTTGCAGGTAAATTTGGTTTCCTAGTTCCTGGTTGCCTCAAAATAGTTGATATATAGAGAGTTTATCAAGTTATTTACTGATCAATTCCTTGCATTTGGAGTGTGGTTTCCCTCACATCGTCTGCACCATCTTTCAGTATTTTAAAAATAAGGCCTTTACTTGGGTAATCAAGCCATCTTTAAAAATTTATCTGAAAATTAAATCCAAGCTGTTTTGGGTAAATGTTAGGTGTTGCTTTCATCTCAGCAGCCCCATATATGTGGGTGGGTACTGAATGAGAGAGTTAACAGATGTAATTACTCGGAAATGACTGTAAAACAAGATTCTGTTGGGTCTAATAGGGAGTACAAGAAGGTGACATTTTAAACTCTGAAACAGAGGAGTATTTGCAACAGTAGTCCGTTAAGCATAGGAAGTGCTTACACGTGCCTGATGGTGCACTGATGCTCTGACCCGTGTTTGCAGGCCAACAGATGACAGCAACCAGCCGCCGGGAAGAGGAGTTCTGTCCATGCACGGTCTCACTTACGGAGTGATTCGAGTGGACTCTGAAGAAAAGCTTTCTGTTCTGACTGTCCAGGATGTTGGCTTAGTGATGCCAGGAGGTAAGGAACTTGCTTGGAAACTTAAAATGATTCACCAGTTTAAGTAATTAGCAGCAGGATGCTGCAGGTGAGTGTACTTTGTTGCCATACTAGAAGCTTTGGGATTATAGCATGTGTCCTTGAAAACATTTTAGTCCTAAAGCATTCCCTTATAAAACTTCATGGTTTGGAAATCCCAAGATTTCTTCTCTGCATTTACCTCAGTGGCTGGCTGTGCTTGCATTAGCAGCATGTTTTAAACAACCTACCAGCACATCAGAACATCTGTTCCTTAACTGTGAGATGTTGGTAGAGAAAATAAGGAAGTTGGAGTACCGTGGCTATAAATATCCATGTCTGACCCAGATGAAACACAGCAGGGAAAGTTTTCATAACGTGTGCTAAGGATCAACAAAATTGCTGTCTGAAAGCTTGCAGAATGTTTTTCCAAAGATCCAGTTATTAGATAGAGGAGGTATGAGTGAAAATTCATGTTGATAAATTCAAACTTAAACTAGTGCTTCTAAAGAGGAAGATAACACTTTTCATAAGACAGCTAGATTTTAAATGAGATGCTACAGATACTAGAAAAGGCTAATGCTATCGTTTTTCATAAGAGAATGTTTCTTATGCACCAAAGCAATAAAACATAATGATGCATCTTATAAAATTGCAGTTGAACAACTTAAAATAAAGGAAGGTATGATTGGTTGTTTTTTAATATTTATCATCCAAGGTATTATAATAGATGTGCCATCTTGCACTTCATATTATGTTCTGATCATTTTAATGAAAGTGCATGCTCCTGCTTATCCTCTGAGTGAGGGAAAGGTCTGTTCAAGATTCTGTACACTTGTACTTAAAAGATGTGTCAATTCCTTTCTGCTTTCCCTTGATCATCATATCGTCTTTCAAACTGCAAAATCTACCAATGCTGTACTCCAACTCCAGGGATTATAGCTAAAGCTGCATTCCTGATTCTTGTTCAAATGGTTGACATAAAATAGTACTTCTTTCTCAGACCAGTGCTTTCTAATCCCTCCTGTTCAGCTCCTGCTGTCTCTGCAGGCCTGTAAGACCAGACAGGGAGTCCAAGCTCTGATAAATTCTCAGTAAAACAACCTTACTAGTCTGGTGGAATATCTTGATCTTTCACATGGTGTCACTTGCTACTTTCTGAGAGGTGGATTTCCTGGTTGCTTGCCTCCCTGGCTGTATAATAATTATCGAGGACTCCATTAGGGTATTTCATTTTGCACTGACTGAGGCAAATCTGGTCTTCAGTATGCAAAGCTGGGAACACAGTCACATTTCACAGCAATAATACAGATGAACTGCAGTTTCAGAGAGCAGGGCAAATAGGTTTTGTTATCAGTGTAAAGACTGAGTTTACATAAAGATCCTTGCATTCTTTATATAAATATTATTTATATTATAAAAACACTTGGTAATGTTGAACACCATAGCGTTCAAGAAACTGATTGTTAGACATTAGTCTACATATAATCCATTTGTTCATGTCAGCCCCACCATAAAGTCTTTCCCACACGATTTATGTTATTCTGTGATTCATTTTATACTATTTTTAAAATTCCTTGCTTCTCCCTCTAGCTATAATGTGTTCAGTGAAGCCAGATGGAATTCCTCAGCTCTGTAAAACAGATGAAATAGGAGAACTTTGTGTATGTGCTATTGCAACGGGTACATCATACTATGGACTCTCGGGCATGACCAAAAATACTTTTGAGGTAAGTTGACCAAAACGTGCTATAGAAAATCCTTCATTGTAAACTTTTTTTCTGTTTCAAGGTAATATTTGACATAAAATATTGATAGTAACAGTATAAGAATAGCAGTATTAATCAATGCCTGTGGCTTGGGACCTGTACTCTAGCCAGATAATCTGCACTGAAGCCCATTTCATTAAGTGCAATAGTAGATCTTCATGTGAGTTTAGTTTTGGCTCTGAAGAGCTTTTACTTTAATTTTCAAATAAGATACCAGGGGCTGAAAAAATGAGAAGGAAAGAAGGAAGAAAGACCAAGTTTAAAAGGTAATATTGTACAAGTCTGTGTGCAGAATTTGATTATTGCAAACAGTAAGAAAGCTGCTGGGTATCTTTAAAAAGCAGTTTTCAACATTTCCACAGTGCTTCCAGCATTAAGGGCTTGCATTTATACAGAATCCTGACAGATGTAGTCTTCAAGAGAGGTATCCAAAGAGCAAAGAAACCTTTTCCTGATTATTCCCATTTTGTTTGTATTGCCTTAGGTGAAAGCCTTTTGGCTTTGTGGAGTCTGTTTTCCAGCTCCAGTGCACACAGCTGTATTGACAGCTCTGTAGTACCTGCTCACTTGTTATTATTAACCTCTGCTGAAGCCAGTGTGAAAGACTGAACAAATTAGAGAAAAATTGGAAAAAAAAGATTTTTAAGCTCTGATCCTTTTCTCATTTAATATTTAAGGCAAAAATTAACATAAATACATTTAGGTTTCTCTTAACAAATTCTCTGTTATTACCATTTTTAATAGTAATATCAGGAGACTACTATCTCCTGCAAAATGCAGAGCTGACTGTTGTAAACATTACACATTATATAATTAATGGAGACAAGTGATTATGATTCTACATCATGCTGTTGAAGCCAGGAATCCTACTATGCTATTGCGATCTGAAATTTGTTGATAGCTGATTTTTGTGCTGCAAATATAATTGGCAATATCCAGTGTGAGTGATAATCCCAGATTTCATATACTTCAGGGTAGAAAGGTACTTATGTTCCTTTTATGGTACTTGCTGTAATTGTAATATCATTCATAATTCATATCTATCAGGAGTTTAACAGCAGTTTTAGACAGATTTAGACTTATTCCTAATGCTAAGCAAATAAACTGCCATTGAATGAGCAGGACCACTCAATTTTAAAGTTAAGCATGTTCCTAAGAGTCCTCTCCAAGTGGATCTCTATTCTGTTTTACTGTGTAATTTGTGCTGCAGGTGTTAGAGAGTCAAAGAGTTTTTTGTTCCTGAAATGAATGATGTCTGAGGATGTATAAGCATTAAATCTGTTCAATAAGAGTCACCCATGGGCATCTGGCAGCAGAATTTGACCTTTCTTCTTAGATGAGCCTTGAAGAACACTATATAGCCATGGTTCCCACTTGCCTTTGTCTTTTTGCCTTTAAACTATTTAAGTTTAAAGAAGCAATTGCAGGAAAGTGTGGTTGTGTCAGAAGGCAGCTCAGAGTAGCTCACTTGCCAGAAGGATAGCACTGTGCTAATTAGGATTGAAAAAGCCATAGGAACCTACCTGTGGAAGTCACATATGTCTGGTGTTCAGACTTTTAGAGAGATGCTGTGCAGGGCTGTATTTTCACTTTTAGGCATGCTACAGAAGACATTATCACTAGTATTCTGAGAACTTACTTGACCTTATATAAAAATGTGGTCAGCTGCAAGAATCATGAATGTTATGTACCTTAAAAAAGCTTCACTTCTAGCTTGCCTATTTCTCACACTGTGCTGGAAATGGGCATGAGGTACTGAAAAAACCTCTCCTGAAATGTTGATGAGTTAAGGTCTCAGTAACCTATACACAGCACCTCAGGTTAGGTGCAGTCTGCATAGCATGGGTTTTTATTTAATACTGTTGATGTTGATTTATGTATTTTTTAAGGTCACGGTTACAGAAAATGTGTATGGTAAACAGAGTGAGATTTAACTTGCAGGAACTCAGGTACACACTAGTGTAGGAGTTTTCTGACACCCCCTTTATGGTCAGTGAAGGATAAAGAGCATCACCAGTGACCTGTGTACTTTGAAGAAGAGCCATCTGAGGGAGCATGCCTGAAATGCTTTGCAGCATGATATCTGTGTACAGAACTGAAGACCCGTGTTTCTGTTTTACAGGTGTTTCCTATGACCAGTTCTGGTGGCCCTATCACTGAATATCCTTTCATAAGGACTGGACTTCTGGGCTTTATAGGACCAGGTGGACTCGTCTTTGTTATCGGCAAGATGGATGGTTTGATGGTTGTCAGTGGAAGGAGACATAATGCTGATGACATTGTAGCAACCGCACTGGCTGTGGAACCAATGAAATTTGTCTACAGGGGAAGGTTTGATCCTTTGTTTTCTTACAGTATGTAGAAATCCTTGTTTTGCTTAGATGAGGTGTAAGTGATCCAAAATGCTTTCAGAAGGCAGTGCCTGATCTGCACAGTGGTTTCCCTTCCCAGAAAGTTCTGTTCATATTGCCTGAACCAGGAGACAGCCAAGGGAAGCCTAAGGCAGTGTTGAGGCAGACTTCGGATACCAAGGTCTTGAAACTGTGATTACTGAAATTTCCAGTTGAACAGCTGGTTAATTCTGAAGGTGTTAACTCAACAGAACCCTTTCTGTCTGAACTGAACATTTTCAATATGCCTAACACTGAAGTTTTTGAACATGAAAGTGTTTCCTTGTGTGACCTTCCTCATGTCCTGAAACTGAGCAGGAGACATCTAAAACTTCTGAAGAGCCTCATGCAGTACCACGCACTTACACTCCATCGCATGGCAGACCTCTCACAAAATGATGTTGCAATTACTATCATCTAATATGGGGCCAAAGAAGGTGCTTATGCTGGCTGTTACATAGCAGCTTAGCAACAACCTTGGTGTGACCCAAATTTGGTGCTTTTCTTATTCCAAGAAAGCTTTGACCATATGTTTGTGTATACCTGACTGTAGAACAAAGCCTGCTGTTTCTGCTCCAGAACTTAAGCAGAACTGTTCTTGTTGCTTTTTCCCCATAAATAGAATAGTAATTGACACACCAGGAGGCTAAGTAATAAAGAAATCGTAGTTACAGAAGATTAATGTAGAAGACCGGTTTTTCCCTCTGTGCTGGCACTAAATGCTCTTCTCTCCTTCTATAGAATAGCAGTGTTTTCCGTGAGTGTGCTGCACGATGAAAGGATAGTTATTGTTGCTGAGCAAAGGCCAGATTCCACAGAAGAAGACAGTTTTCAGTGGATGAGTAGAGTTCTCCAGGTAATGCTCTATATGTACGTTTGGAAGCTATTTTTTTCTTGCTTTATATTTTTTTTATTGATTTTTCAGACCCCTAAGGTAGCTGACATTTGTCTTTGAGTAATTGTAAATCCACCTTCAGTTGCACTTGCTCTTAATGAGCACAAAATGAGATTCTTCCTAATCAAAATGCTATAAGGAAACAGGAATGAATGGAAGTAAGTAATAGCAAGAAGAGAGTAGCGTATGGTTTATAAGGATATAGTCATTCATTACTTCAAAAGGGTAGTGAATGAATGAATGAATGCATTATATATCTTACTGTCAAAAGCTTCCAGAGTCTCTTACTAAACAGTTATAAGCATGGATACAGAGTTGACCTTATCCAGATTTTTTTTTTTAAATCGATGGGAGAGAGTTATGTGTTTCCAGTGCACCATGTTGATAGATGAAATAAGCTTAGTGAAACACTGCCTAAAAATGCCAATTTCCCTTCACTGAGATGAAGGCAAGTGATTGATTAGCTCAGATCCAGGTTTCTACAGTGAGGTTTTCTTCCCAGAGGAACACCTATTGCAAATAATCCCATTCCAGCAGTCTGGTGAATCATGCAAGGCACTGTGATGATCCCACCTTTGTGGTGGTGTTGAACAGTTTGACCAGAAGATGAAAGCTGCTGGATACTAAAGATTTCTAATCTTCTCAAAGTATATAGCAGTTCAGGTTATGACAATATCAATACCATACTTCATTTTTTTCCAACTCTAATGTCCACACACAAAAAACCAGGTACTTTAGAAAGGGTCACCTTCCATCTCCTCTGTGGTTAAGCCAGTTCTCACTCCAAAGCAATAGGTTTAATGGAAATATAGTCAAATTAGGTCTCTTTGTTGCTACCTTGTGAAGTGGTCTCAGCTCTGTCTACAGCTGGTCTCCTCTTACTTCTTTTTCCCTTTCCTACCTTCCTTTCTGTCCTTCTGCATGGAGTCTTCTCAGTAAATATATTGCAAACATATTTTTGCTTTACCCAAGAACCAAATTAAAAGATTCCACACAATTCAGAGATGTTTTTATTCATTATTGCATTGTACTGAATAAGAAAGGTAATCTCTCTACTGTATCCTTCAAAAACTGTACAAATAAGCTTTCATCCATCTCAAGGCAGGTTTATCTGCTCTCCTGATTGGAAAGACAGCTACATTTAATACAGTTAGAGGCATCTCATATTCAGAGTAGATCTAAATTAATACCAAGAAAAGCTAGAACCTCTAGCTTGTCCATCACCCACAAAGCCTTTGAAACACCTAGTAGCACCCAGGGCAACTATTGTAGAAGAAAAGGCTTTGGATTGCCCATACTTTGATCATCTTTGTCAAGTAGCAAACTCCTAAAAGAGTTGAAGCTCTGGACTTACACTTGTCCTGTTTTGTCAGCTGAGCATTTTGGTGACTTTGACAGAAATAATGTCTTACACCATCATAGCCAGTAGAATTCTGTACTGAACACTGCGGGAGTCCTGTGTCACGTTAGTCCTGCCAGGAGTCAACCCTGTTATTCTGAGCCTGATCAAGTCCCGGCAGCATCTGAGAGTAGTAGGCCACGTGTCAAAGTACACCCATGTGTGGCTGCTTTCATCACCCATGTGTGAAGCCTGCAACTCTGGCACACGCCACCATGTGAACAAGAAGTTTCTGTTTCCACCACTGCTGAGAGCAGAGCTGGAGGACAGAAGCCAGGAACATGTGGGATGCTTTGTGCCGCTTCCCAATCAGAGTTTTAATGACAGATGTCAGCAAGTGGTAACCAGTTGTATCTGAATCATCTGCTAGTGAGGCGCGACGTAAAAATATCACCGCCTGTGTTATGACCCTCAGTGAAGTTCATGCTAACAAACTCTACCAAATTGCTACTTGATTCTGATGCCGTTTGTGAGAGTTGTCTGACACGCTGCATGTGCTGCCCTGTGGCAGCCCTGCCCTGCCTGCTTCTGCTGGGCTTGCTGTCTCTTCCCTGCAGATGAGCTGCCCTGATTTGCAGAACCTTTTTTCCAGTGGTTTGCAGATATTGTGACTCTCCTGACCCGTTCTGCTCCTCGACAGGGAGCTGAAGGATGGTAGAACTGCTGTACATCTGGGACTATGCTGGACTGCATCTGTGGCTTTAGCAGAGGGGTGATTGGGAGGGAGTGGTCAGCCTGGGGATGGAACTTCTTCAGAGTAGAAGGGTGAAGATCCCAGCTCACCCAGCAGTTTAGTCAGATAGATCCTAGATCTTCATCTCCAGGCTGCTCCAGAGTGCTTTGACCCTTCAGGCAGAGTTGTGGTTCCTGTACTGGCAGACTGGGTGTTAGTTTTACCAGTACCAGGAGTTGACAGGACTTGGTAAGCCAGGAGATTTACTGCAGCACTGGAGAGTGTTTACCCAGAGAATTGTGTCAGAATGTTTTGTCAGCTCAAACACTTCAGTCTGGACTCTCTGCAAGCTGTGGTATATCTCCTTCATTTTCACAGTGAAGGAGAGGGACAGAGATTTCAGAACTGTTTGTTTCTGGTTGGACAGAGTAATTTCAAAAACCAAGCTGTTTCATCAAGAGGTGTAAATGACAGCAGTATTAAAACTGACTGTTCCTCTTCTCCCTCAGAATTTTAAGGCTCAGTTCACCAGTGCTCATCCTTGTGAAACAAAGTCATTCCCTGCTTCAGAAATGTGCCAAACTCAGAAAGTGAAAGGTGGCAGATTTGAATGACACATGATATTTTATCCGGCATTGTGCAGCAGATGTAGCTCTCAGAGACAGTTCAGAAGTCACTGGGGAATCATTACATACATCCCTCATCCCACCCCCCAGCTGTAGGAGCCACAGAGTTTTATGTTTGAATAAAAGTGGTTACTTGCCTGTAATGGTTTTCCTTCAGGCTGGTGTCAGGTGAGGATCCCATGATTTATCACTGCTTTTCAGAACCTACAAATAACATTATGATTAGTAGGTTATGGTGGTTTCTGACAGAAACATGAGATGTGTGTTGGCTGCCATAAATATTTCGCTATTGCTGGTCTTTTGGGCAAGGTCTCTGTAGACCAACAGCAAGGTCTTCCAATACTGCTGTGCGAGCCACTACTACTAAAATTCCAATGTTTGTAAATGAGTCACTGCTTTATTATTCTTTCTTGTGAAATTTTGCAATCAAATCAATAAGAAATGAAGCAAACGGAAGCCAAAAGCAAAGCATTGCTTAGTCTGTAGAAGCAATCAGTAATTTATTGGTCTGCACTTTTGTACATACATAACTGTAAGTGATTATTTGATTCTCAGAATATAGATTGTATCTTCAAGGCAGCAGGCATATCAATTCACTTTTCTCACAGTTAAAAATAAAAATGCAAGATGAGTAAATTACATTTTTGAGTATTTAACTACTCATTAGAGATGCTATTTGTAATTTGTTTCTCGGTTTGTGTGGATGTCTGAAGTTGGTTTTCTAACACGCTGCAATTTTTGTTACTACTATAAGGAAAATAACTAGTTTAAATTTGTATAGAATTAAAATCTAAGTGCATGGATATTCATGTTTAACTCAATAAATGACATAGATACTGTATGTTAAAGTTTTCTTGAAAGTGATGCAGTTTAATTAACTTGTCAGGCAATGAACATGGTTGCTGTAAGATTCAAAGACGCTTGTTTTTCAGGTGTTCATTCAACAGATTTTTTTTCTAGTTTCATAGGGATGAATGTAAGGGATAGTTTCATACTTATCCCTTATATGTTTCCTCTTCCTGCCTGAAAATCTTTTACACTGTAGTCTGGCAGTGAAATAGTTATTACCTTATAAAAAAAATTGTAATATCATAAGTTACATACATCATTAGGTATAGGGGTTATTTGAAATTTTTTCCTTGCTCAGAAAGATGGACTGGATATTAAGTTGATACGAATCCTTTGGACTTTAGCTCTGAGAAGTGCACAGCTTAAAAGCAATTTCATGTAATAAAATCTTTGTAATAAATCACCAGGATATCTGCTACTAATGTGTACTTAAGAGGGATAACAAGGTAGCATTTCCTAATAGATTTGTGTGTATTTATCACCAGGTTTTTGGTTGCTTCTTTATCTGCTGGAATGAGTGTAACAACATTTCTGTCCACCTGTTCCCACTGAAAAGAACCTCCTTATCACTGACATAGCTGAAGTGTCTTTCCATTGCCAGTTAATTGTTAGGGCTGTTTTATGCAGTAATTCAGAACTACACGTGCTTATTAGAATGATGAAAAATTAGCCTTTCATTAAAATCGACTTCCTGTGGTTTTTCAGGC
Organism: Atrichornis clamosus; assembly: GCA_013400975.1. Lineage (NCBI taxonomy): Eukaryota > Metazoa > Chordata > Aves > Passeriformes > Menuridae > Atrichornis > Atrichornis clamosus. The sequence continues at coordinate 181,003 of WBMZ01012618.1, read as the reverse complement.
TATTGACAGTATTCATCAAGTGGGAGTCTACTGCCTAGCTCTTGTCCCAGCAAACACGCTTCCCAAGACGCCGCTGGGAGGGATTCACCTGTCGGAAACCAAGCAGCTCTTCCTGGAAGGATCCCTGCATCCCTGTAACGTGCTGATGTGTCCCCACACCTGCGTAACAAACCTGCCCAAACCAAGGCAAAAGCAACCAGGTAAGAAGAGTGAAGGCAGAGGGACTCTGACTTAGTGCTGCAAGTTTATGGTGCAGAAATGGAGCAAAATCAAGTAATTGTTAGTGCAAGTGAGAATCAGCTTGATCAGCTTTCCTCTTAAATACTCCGTGTGTGTTAAGGGCATTGTTGGTTTTGCCACAACCTAGAAGCACCTTCACAAAGAGTGCAAGGGAAAATATAAATTCAATAAAGATGACATTTTTATCACTCTACAAGGCACTGCTGAGACCACACTTCCAGTTCTTTGTAAATTCCTCTTCAGTTACATTTAAAGAGGGTGGACTGAGACCAAAACAAAGAATAAAATCTTTGCTTATTTGAAGGCTGAGTTTGTAAACCAGAAATAGAGAGGAAGAGGACTGTTGATGCTAAGTAACAGTGTTGGAAGAAGAACAAATACTTCAAAACTAGTCATGAATAAAAAGAACAAAGGCTTAAAAACTGGTCATGAATAAATCAAATCAAAGAATTAATCCCCCACCTAAGTGGGGGGATTTTTTATTAATCTTACAGCAGGTGCATTTTAGGGAAAACTCTTAACTAGTTTTAAGATGATTCTTTAGAAGTTCTGCCACTTTATGCAGAGTATTGGATGAAATGGTACAGCAAGACACTGTCTCAAGAGACCAAGAAATCCCTTGCAGCCTGCTGTAGTCATCGCTGGTTACTCATGCCCAATGAAGAAGCAAATTTTAGCCTTTGAATCCAATTGCAGATTTTAGCGCTCAGATTAATTTCAAGGAGCTCTGGATATGTAGCCTCAGGCTTAAGACTTGAATTCAGCTACGTTAGACTAAGTGTTGGTTATTTTCCACTTTGAAAAACACCCTGGAATACGACATGGGTTTACTCTCTGGATTTTGAAAATGGAGACTATCCATCATGAATCCAGTGCTAGTTTGCCTAAATCACCAGCATGTTTCTTTTTTAAAAACCTTTGGACAAATGTTTCAGAAATCAAAACCATAATCTCAGTTTGTGGATATTGGGGATGTCAGAGATTAGCAGTGACTCCCACTAAATTAGTGAATGCCATGAGGCCTTTTAGTGCAGTGCTCACTTCAGTAATTGCTTGTTCCTTGCTGCACTGCAAAATAATCACTGAATTAGAATCAGGGGAGATATTTACAGATATGTTATGTATGCATTATATATTGCTATGATAAAAGCAATGCCAGGAGCACGGAAACCAAGCCGATAGTATCACATTCTCCCACTTTGTGTTGTTGTGACTTTCCCAGAGGGTATTGCTTTTATATTTTTAAAGCAGAGTAGTCTTTAGATGCTGGTTATTGTACATTATCTGGTTACTTACACATCTCATATTCTGCCACACCATAAACAATCACTGAGACAAAGCTTGGACATCACAGACTAGAAGTAAAGCGTGGTATCAATTGCAGTTGATCAGTAATCCATGCTGGAGAAGCAGAAGACAAATGAAAACAAATGCTAACATGAACTTAAACAGTATCTGTGAGACAGGTATTTTCCCCTAATGGCAGCAACAAAACATCAGTGAAATGCAGCTCATGGAGAAGTGTCAGCCATGACATCTTTTATTCTGAAGTTACTTATTTTCACCCTCAATCTTACTCTAAAGGGCTTGCTTATATTTTATCATATGCACCATCTGCCTTCCTAATCCTTGTCACTTCATGTCTGTAGCATTACAGAATTCCTAATACACATGCAACTTAGCCCAGGGAACAGAGAGAGAAATAGGAATGTTTTCCCTCTGCACTTAGAATGGGTATGCCTACAGCAGAAGCTGAATTTTCCAAAGATTCATCATATCGAGGCAGCCAAGGTGTGTCTCTGGCTAAGCTAAATGGGCTCCTCAGTTAGATACATTTGAGAAAATGAATCCAGTCCTAGGTACCTTCAACCACTGCTGGTCCACAACCAATGTTTTTATCAACAGAGATGTGCTCGAGGTTTGGTGTTGTGGATGGCAGTGAGGAACACATCGTGTAATGCAAAAGAAATATTAAGAATTTTCATCCACAAGCAAAGGCTTTTTATTGCGCTTAGCATATTTCTGCTTTATTTAGAAATTGGCCCTGCCTCTGTGATGGTGGGGAACTTGGTCTCTGGAAAAAGAATTGCACAGGCCAGTGGTAGAGATTTGGGGCAAATAGAAGATAATGACCAAGCCCGAAAGGTAAGCTAAACTTTTCTGTTACAGCTTATGTTTAGCTAGTCAACACCAGGACACTTAGCAGTACATAGGTATGATGATGATGATGATAATGATGATGATGATAACACCAGGACACTTAGCAGTACATGGATATGATGACGATGATGATGATGATGACTACTATTATTATTATTATTAATACTACAAAATTTGTTAATGGCTTTTTAAAAAATTAACGCTAAAATATTTCAGAACCTCCTTTACAGATAAATATAAAGTAGATATGAGGAGAGGTCACTGCATTTCATTTTAATGGATTTTTAAAAATAAGTTTACATGGGACAACAGAACAAATGTGGTGGAAAGCATTAATGGGGCTTCTGCAGAAATCACCCTCTATTATATCATTTTTACTAGTTTAAGTGGAATCCAGAGAATTTTTTTTACATATATGGTCCTGACCTTATTTGTTATTTTAATCCTGGAAAATTAAGTTGAAATTCAGCTCTTTCGGGGGGCTTATATGAGTATTTAAATTAGTAAGTTCTAAGTTGTATAAATACTTACATATTTATCGTAAGAAAAAGAGAGGAAGCTAAAGAATTAAATAGTGCTTAAATTCAGAGAGATCAGTAAGAACTGTTTTATTGCTTTGGAAGTACATACAATAATACATCATAATCCCAGTTGTGGCTTCACTTCCACAGAGGCTGCTGCTACCATGCAACTACCTTGCCATAAACGTGTGATGACAAGAGAATTAATTTGTGTTTAGTGCTTCTGGTTATTGTGACCTGGATTTTAAAGCCAAAAAGTTGCTCAGTGTCGTGACTGTCACTCTGCTTTATTGCAGTTCCTGTTCCTGTCGGAAGTGCTGCAGTGGAGAGCTCAGACCACCCCTGACCACGTGCTCTACACTCTGCTCAACTGCAGGGTAAGAAGCTCAGGCCACGGCTCTGACAGGCTGTGCTTGGAAAAGGCTCACTGGGATTTCAGGAGCGCCTGCTTGTGCTGTGGCTGGATGTGACCTTTCTATTTCTTTTCCCATTAATACTCAGCTCTTACATTTAATGTTCACTGAGGCAGAAAAGAAAAGAGAATAATCATTGCCAGTTGTCAAAATATAGATTGCTTTTGTATAAGACAGTGTGCCTTACACATTTCTCATTTCTTTTCCCACCACATACATGTTGTGTGTGAGCTGACATTGCAAATCTGTTTCAATACTGTGGAATAGGTTTCAAATCTGTTCCTGTACTGAATAACAGTGTTTGATGCTGCTCACCATCCTGATTTCCAATTTGAAAAGCACAGGCTTGGCAAAACCAAAGCATTTTCCCTAATTAAAGTATTGGCTGTTTTTTTTGAGATTGAATCATCTAGGGTAGATGTGAGAATGGGGAAAGGAGGTGAAGAGAAGATCTATGACCAGAATACAATCAGGAGGATGACTAATAAATCCTCTGCATAGCCTACATGAGGTGCCAGCCTGGCACAGCATTTCATTGCTTAGTAAAATGAGTTAATGCATGTGACGTGGTATGGATCTGGGCTTTACTAAAACTCCTTACTTCCTGTAGTGTAACTCCTTTACTTCCTGGGTGAGCGTAGATGACAAACCAACAATTCTCAAGACCACAGAGAGAATTAAAGTGATTTCAAACCATTCCATCAATATCTGTCAAATCTGGGAAACGTACGTGGGGTGCGAGGTTCTCCAGGAGAGGGAAGGCCTGGAATAGTGCTATTCCCCCGGACTACCTGGAGTAGTAGCTGGTGTTGTCCCAGCCCATGTGTTCTTTATGCAACTTGAATGGGTTCTGAAACCTCCAGTAATGTGTGAGGCTCTGTGAAATCACCACTCACTGTATTTCCAGAACGTGCTTCTCCAGAACATTTTACGGTGCTGGTACAAAGTTCAGTTTGAGGTTACCAGTAGGTCATTAAATAACTTTTTTAAAAAATTCAGATTAGTAGCTAATATTATGTGAACATGTGAAAACTGACAGATAAATAATGAAGTAATATCGTATTTTTTTTATAGCAAAGTAGAAATCTTGAGAGGCTATGTTGCTTATAGGTTCAATATCACAGCATTAAAATATTGCATTGTTGTGTCCTGTAAGTTAGGAGCAAAGATGCTGTGACAAAGAGAGAGTGATACGTACTGTCCCATCTCCTGCACACAGGCTGTTGCTTCTGAGCTTTAAAGAAAGCTAAACTTCCCAAGCTGGCAGAAGGGTCCAGTGGGAAGGTCCAGAAGGGAACAGTGGGAAGGAATGACACAATGTGCAAAACAAGGATTAACAAAACAAATTCTTGTTCCATAGAAATGATAACTGGTTGGATTTTGAAATTCAGTTTCTCTTTTACTCATAGTGAGGAGTATCTTATCATATGAAATTTGTTTGAGAGATATAATACTTCTTGGAGAGATTTAATATTTTATGGAAAGGGTTGACAGGTTTGATGGGGTTTGCCCTAGGCAAGTTTTATTACCCATCTTGAATTTTAGTTCTGATTCATAACTTTTCTTATTTTGTCTTCCTTGGACATTGTCTGTACGCTTTGTTCTAAAGCATTCAGGCATCCTGTAGCAGATGACTAATAGAAGTCCACTGAGATTAGAGTTTTCCTGTAACCCAAGCTTTTTGAGAATTTGAAATATTTCAAAATTAGTGCAGTACATTGTTTTTAGAGTGTGTCATGAAGGATTGCAACACCTTTACATTTCAGGACAGCTCATTAAAGGCCCAAAGGGAGTAGTTGCCTGATGCTTGCAAGTGATTCTTGTCCAATGACAGGATTATCCTTCCCTGCACTTCGTATAAACACTGACTTTCCACTGGTTCACAGGCAGCAAGTGCCAGAAGTCTTAAATGTAAACAAGTTTTGTACAAATTTACATGATTTGCAGCCATTCGCTATCTGTGTTGGTGCGATCTGTGCTTCTGATGTGTGAGGGGATATAAAGGGTCCTTCTTCTCATAGCTATGGAAATGGACAATTTCTTGAAGGAAGGAGTGGAGAGTTCAAGCCAATTTCTCTTGATAGGTCTGCAGTGGCAGGACACCCAGACCTCAGGTCACTTCGGCGTACCTAGGGCTGGACAGGAGGAAGTCATCTCTGGTCCGGCATCCACAGAGTTGCCTGTGTCTTTAGAGGGAGCTTTCTTAGTGAAATGTCCTCCCCCTTGATCACAAGATTGATTAAAATTGCCCTAAGTGCAATTCAGCAAGTGTGGTTGCTGAGGATGATGAAGAGGAGTGCTGAGCCATGACTTTGTCCATTTTATTTTCAGTTGGGTCGTGCTCTTTGTGGCCGGTTTGTAATACAGTCTGTAAATGCCAGGTGATCCTGGTAATGTGCCACTGCTTGCAGTGCTTGCCCTGTGTCAAACTGCTCCCTCCTCTCTGAAGCCTGTGGTCAGTAAATACTGGTGGTGTGTGGGCTGGTGGTGGATAGAAACCAGCATCAGAACAAAGGCTTATTATGCATTGCCTTGTTAAAATGGAGTGTAAAGAATATTTCTTTAAAACAGTAGACCTTCCTGCTTTCTCTCATAACGAGGAAAGTGGTGCAATATTTTTTTATTGCATTACCTTGCATTTTTAATGCATTGTTCTATTTTAGTGTATGTTCTACTTTACTGTATGTGTGTGTGTATATATACGTGTGTGTGTGTATACACACATATATATATATATACTCTTACCCTTTTTTCCCCCAGTTTTTTCAGGCTTACTTTTTTTAAGTGAACTTAGTGCTTGTGATAGGTGCCCGGTGTATCACTGCAGACTGAAATGCTCTTTTCCCACAAAACCAGCCAAGGTGCAGCACTTCCTACACTGCCCTGTCCCTTTCTCTCAGCCCAGACCTGGCCTGACCAGCTCCAGATGCAACCAGTCTGTCCTGTACATTCATTTTTAGACTTCTGAGGTGTCTGCAGTGGTAGTGAATTTTGTGACACAGATGTATATATTTTTCTAAGTGTGTATCTGTGTGTGTGCATATATGCATAAACTCATTATGTTTAGGAAGTGCAAGAACCATAGCACTCATTCAATTCAAAACACTGTGCCTGTTTCTTAATTTTGGGTGAGCACTATTTGAAGTGCTTCAAAAATGCCAAGCTCATGCTGACCAGAGTTATTCAAATTTAACAAATGCCTTTCTTCTCTCTTTCATTTATATGCAATATAAGTACTTATCTTTTGTTCCAGACTAATTCTTTTCTCTGTCACAAAGTACTGTTTTCTCCTGTGTCTTTTGTCTCATGTCTTTAAACCATTTCTGCTGTGCCATTTGGCTCCATTCCAGCGTGCAGACAAGAAAATGCAATTTTCAGAATTGCTCTCCACAGATGCTCCAGTTTGCTACAGAGACCACAAAGGCACTTTCCTGGCTGTAGCAGGACTGCTGCCTGTGTAGCAAGGGAAGTACAGGTTACATGGGCAGGATATTAGCACACTGCTGCACTGCCCTGGTTGCAGCAGAAACACTGTTGAGGGCACACGGTACAGAGCAAGGAACAGAGAACAGTCCTCTGCTTTACAAACATCTTTTCTCCTTCCAAATACAGTTTGGCCTGAGGCTGAATGTTTCTGTATTTAAGTCGATTGCATGACACGTTGTGACTGCACCTCATCCCGTAACTTCTAAGGTGCAGAGGAAAACAGAGTTTCAGCACATCACATTATCTGTTGTGACATTTATCCTTCTTCCTGTGCAGGGAACAATAGCCAACTCGCTCACATGTGTCCAGCTGCATAAACGAGCTGAGAAGATAGCTGTCATGTTGATGGAAAGGGGACATCTACAGGATGGAGACCACGTGGCTTTGGTTTACCCACCAGGTAAAGAACTGCTGTAGCTGTGCCTTGGCACTCCTGAAAGTTTATCAAGGTCCTTTACCAAACTGTAAACCATGTTAATTGGAAAAACACAAAATATTTGCCTTATGCATGTTCCTTTGAACTTAGTCAAACATATTTAAAAGAATCTCTTCTTTGTGTATACACATAGATATTATTTCTTTGGGTTCAGATTAAGACTAACCTGTGATTTAAAAACCTGTCTCTTATGACCAGTCAAATTTCATTACTGTGTTTTTTTTTTAATTTGCTGGATATAGACTATTTTATGAGCGTGCATTTCCATGTGCTAAGTGTTCTTAGATTCACCTGTTGAATTCCCTCTTGGGAGTGCTTCATTTCATGAGGGTAAAGCAACAATAACCAGGAAGTAATACATGGGGGTTTTTAAAGTAGAAATTTTGGTTTAAAAGTAGCATAGTATTAAGAAACATAAAATTTTAATTACTATTTTCTCTCTAGATCCTTAATCTAGACAGTTTTCTGCAACTTGGATTTTCATCTTTTGGCATCAGGGCTTTAAGTTCATGTTAATTTGTATCTTATTTGATATTTGCTTGAAATTATTTCTGATCAAGTGCTGCTCTTTTGTCTTTAACATTTCATGTGTGTTGGTGAAATAAACGGTCTGATTTAAGGTCTGTATTGTGATATTTGGGTTATAAGGACTGCAAGACAGTGGTTATATCTTTCTAGTTTATAGGAGTAGTTTCAACGGTTAATACAGGAAAACCTTTTCCGCAAAAGATGTTTTAAACTTAAGTTTTTGTTTTCTGAATTTCAATTCGCATGAATGAAGCATTTTATTGATGGAACAATAACCTGAACCTACCAGTACTGCAGATCCTTTTCCACTGAAAGAGGAAAACAGCTCCCACTGTCATCACAGCCTGTGTACAGCACCAGGGAGGTGTCAGACAGCAGTATTCAAGGGGTCTTTGTACTCTTGTCTGTTCAGCCTTCTTAGGTAGCCTTAAGGAAGCTGCCCATTGTCCATCACCTGCAGTCAACATATAAATAGGACAGCATCTACGTTTATGTTAGAAGCAAGATTTCAAAATCATTACTCCCTTTTTTAACAGTAAAATTTTGGGTGGAGAAGTCAAAGCTGCCTATGTGAGGTTAAAAATGGCAAGAGAAAGGCAGTATTTTATGGAACCTCCACATGCTCTTTCTGCAACTGACAGGACCAAGCATCATCCTACCTTGTACTTCTGCTGGGGCCTCACTCTTCTTGTACATGCTATAAATGTAAATTTAGGAAGATAATTAATTTGTAGAAATCAGTCTTTTTAACAGGTTGCTTCCTGAACATCAAAGTGGAGTTCTCCTATGTTGATATCTGGCTGCAGTTTTGTGCGTCGCCTTTGGTTTTTCACGCTCAGAACAGTGCGATTGAGAGGAATCAGTGGAGCTGAACAAATACTGACAAGGGGCTGAAAAAGGAGTGTGTTAAAGGGCTTAGTCACTCATTTAACCTTCTGGGTTCAGTTCCAAGTAATATTTATGCTGACGTGGGTGTCTGTGATTAAACGGTTTGATTTTCAGGGGGGGCTTTTTGCTTTGTTCTCCCTGCAGGGATAGACCTGATTGCCGCGTTTTACGGATGCCTGTACGCAGGCTGTGTGCCCATAACTGTGCGACCTCCACACCCCCAGAACATTGCCACCACCTTACCTACAGTGAAGATGATTGTGGAGGTGAGCAGACACCTCCAGTTGCACGAGTAGATGAAACGGGGTTTGCGTAGCCTTTGGGAACAGTAACTTAAGTGAGTGGTGGTGTGGGTTGAAGAGTTGTATTCCCTACAAAGACTCAGGACTTCCATGTGTTGCAAAAGCTATGCTGTCAAAGCACACAACCTGCTGACTTGAGCTGTCACATTTTGCTCCAGTTATTCTACTCCTTCCAGGAAATATATTTAAAGTGCTTTTTTATATTTAGCTATATGCCAGGACTGGTAGGATTCCTCACTGGCAGACTGTTGGGAAAAACATCAGTGGGAAGTGCAGCCTCACCTGATGGCAGCACGTGCTCACCTCTGTACATCCAATTGTTCTGAATTTAAAACTGTTTCAAAGTTCTGTTGTGAAAATGTTGGTCGGTATTTTGTTTCATCCAGGGAAGTGTTACTCAGACTTTTTCACTCAGTGCTTTCTTTTGGTATTGTGGCTTTATCTAACAATGTTTAGCCTTTTTTTGCACATAAATAACTGCAGTGTGCTTGTTACTGAGGGAAATAAAATGGTTGAAAATAGATAGCCTTTTACATCTGTCAGTTTCTAATCTATTGAATGGAAGTCTAAGTTTCTGAAAAAAAAAAGTTTAAACAAGTGTGTTTTTACCATTTCTAATTAATTTTGATGTTTTCAATTAACAAGTAGTAGAGATGTAATCTCTGCCTTTCCTTATGGCATCAGATGCCCCAAAGTATCAGTAGAGGTATGAGAAATGGTCCTATTGTTTTCAGGATTCTCATTATTTAATATTTTAGCACTCAGGGCCAAAACTGCTAACAACATCAGTTGTTAACATATAGAAGTGATGTAAAATGTGTTTATTTCTTTTTCCTTTGATGTTTAATAGCTAAACTAGATCTGTTTGATTTCATGATAAAAGACTGACAGATCTAAGCTGACTTGTAATCATTGCCCCTTCAATAGACTAACTTTAAATAAAATGTTGACATTTACTAGGCACATTAATGTCAGTTTGACTTATAAACTTCTCAGCTCTTTTTTACACAAGAATTTCTTTCAATTTGGAGATTGATGACCTTGTAGAAATTAAATATTGCTGCTGTTCTTTCATTGCCAATGCAGTCATACAAATTTCCTGATGTTATGGGGTCAGTGCCTGCTCTAGCATGTTGTATGTCAACACAGCACCTTTTCAAGTCAGTAAGAATGACTTCTGAGTAAAATTTGGCCTTCATAATGGTGTTTTTGTGATGAAGTGGTAGTAGTAGAAAATAGCTGAACTGAGCCCCATCTTGAGCAGTTGCTAACCTGTAGCTGAGATGTCTGCTTTCTGCTTGCCACCATGTCTGTGTGTTTACCTCTGCCTTGCTATTCTCCAGACATGAATATTCTGTATTTTAATGAACCTCCTGATCTTCCAGATTATATAATTCCTGAGATGGCTGGTAAACACCAACTCTTGAAATTCCTTTTGTTTTATGGTTTACTGTCCCAAATCAAGATTTTCATAGATTAATATTAGCAATGTAAGAATTAATTTGCCTTGCCATGACAGTGAAAGTGCTTGGATTGAGGGGTGCTGCAGTGGCTTTGTTTGTGTTCAGTTTTAGCTTGGATTATTTAGACTGTCTATACAGGGAAGTCATATGATTAATCATTTGCTTAGGTTTAACATTGGAAATTTAGTATGCAATGAAATGTTTCAAATTCCTTAAAGAAAAAATATACTCCTAGCAACATTTGCCCAGATTTTCAAAGTTTGGGGAAAAGAAGAAGAATGTTGCTTTTTCAGTTTTTCCCCTCTACTATTTTTAGTGATTTCAGTGTTCTTATTCATGTTTCTCTGAATAATACCTTAAGTATATTAATTTTTATAATCTGTAAGAAATATTCTTGTAGTTCCTACCTATGAACTTTTAAAAATAGCAAATCTAAAAGGAAGCACGTGTCATCTAAAATTCAGTGCAGAGTATTTCAGTCAGCTCACTGTTTCTTAGTGCCACTTGCACAATTTCTAATCTAGAGCTACTTTTGCCAATATCAGAAGAGTTCCCAGTGGTTTGTCACTAGCACAGGACTTGGAAATACATGGCTAACATAAAATTGACTTAAGATAGTAAAATTTTTCATATAAAAGGTCAGACTAGGTTTTGATTTATCTGAAAATATTGTTTATAAACCAAGATATATTATCATCACATAGGAAATGTTTTGAACACAGTCTTCTTCACTGGCACTTTGGGGTGAGAACTGATGAAATGTGTTGGAAAAGTCACGTTCTCGTTATTAAGGTGCCTTTAGTTTCATTACAATGCTCTTCTCAAAGAGCAATTTTCATGTAATTTATAAAACTCCCATTACTTTGTCTGCCTTGTGAGCTGCATTTTTTGTGCATCTTTCCACCTGCTGGTCGGAGAACGTAAGGCTGATATCCCTGTGTCCTGTTCTGGCAGAAAATAAGTCCCGGTCTTGCTCATTTTCATGGGAGGGTTAATTAGTATCCCATCGCGTTATTTTTTGTTTCTTGACTTTCTAGGTGAGCCGCTCTGCCTGCTTAATGACTACGCAATTAATATGTAAATTGTTACGGTCGCGGGAGGCGGCGGCGGCAGTGGATATCAGGACGTGGCCTCCGGTACTGGATACGGGTGAGTGCTGGGGTTAGGGCACCTCTGTCTCCTTTATCGCCGTGCTTGCCAGGCTCTCAGGGTCTGTCTGAGACCTGCCAGGAGTAAGATACACCCGTCTTCTGTCTCTGTCTCCACCAGACGATTTGCCAAAGAAGCGGCCTGCACAGATCTACAAACCTTCCAACCCTGAAACGCTTGCTTACCTGGACTTCAGTGTCTCCACAACTGGCATGCTGGCAGGGGTAAAGGTAGGGACTTCTTGGTAAAGCTGCCATTCTTGCTGTCCTGCCTGGCTGGCAGGTGGTTGCTCCTGATTTGTAACTCCTTGGTACTACATTTTTGGTACTAGAAATTGAAGTGCTTCCTCCGTTGCAGTTATTGTTTGATTCCATTAACATTAAATTAATTCTTCTGTACTTGCTACAGGACTGTGTGTGGTGGGTTCAGGCCCTCTCCTCCTCAGACTAAAAATTCCATTCCAGTACTCCTGTGGATAGCCCACTAGTTTTTCTGCCTGAAGCATTTTTCAACTTATGCATTTGTTATTCACCTTTTATGAAGGAAATGAAACTCTGTCATCCTTTTTCTGCTCATTACAGTACCTATTCATTGTTCCCTTCTTATTGCAACTCAACTACTGTCCATTGGTTTTCAATATTCTCTTCTTCATGCAATTAAGGGACCTGATGATTCCTCTGGTATATTCACCTAGTACAGTACTAGAGTAAGCAGCAAAAATTCATTAATAGATTTGTTTGATAAGCTCAAGTATCTTGAGTTCTTTAAATCTATTCTGCCATTTTCTCCAACCCTATAGCCACAATTTATGAAATCTGTTTTACCTGTCTGCTAACTTATGTGTTATCCCACTAGTGGTTTCACCAAGACACAGTAGAATCACTCTGTTATTCATACCTATTACTTCCTTATTCCTATTTGTTGCATATCCAAGGATTATGATTACTCTAGCAATCTCTGCTGATGTATCACACTTTGAGCCTGTATTGAATTCCTCATATTCTTTGGTATCATCCATCTGTTTGCAGAAACTGTCAGCATACTTTATAAAAAAAGAAAGCATCATTTTCCCAGTTTTCGGATGAAGAATTTGAAGCACAGAGCTGGTGAAGTGACCAGCTTGAGGCTGACTGATGGTTAATGGTTGATGGTCACAGATTGGACACTCCTGCAACATTCATTCCAGCTAACTTTGAATAGCTGCAGTGCCTGCCGTTGTGGGGTACTCACTGGGCTCCTCAGTAACCAACAGAGAGAAGCAGGGACTTTCAGGGTGTAATTTCTCTCACTTATCTAAAACATCTATTTTTTAAAGGAGTGAATGTCACATACATCTTCATTTCTTCTAGAGGGAGCCTCAAATGATTGTTTCAGATGCAGTCATCTGTATTAAATCAGGTCTGAATTACACTTTATCAGACTTGCAGAAATGACTACTAACTATGCAAAGTGAGTATTTGGAAAACTTCAAAGATAATCAAAGGCAGGACAAGTCAATGAGCCTTTCTTAGTGTGCCTAGAGGGAAATACAGATAAATCTGTCAAGGAATCCTTGATTAGCTTCTAATATCTGGGTCACAAAGCCTGCAGGTCACTGACTCAGCAGGTTTATGTAAACAGTTACCATCTACTACATCATCACTAGTGATTAATTAATTATAAAAGGATCAAAAGAGGCCACAAGGCTTATATTCATAATGCAGTGGTACTAAATTAAAAGAAATGGCTAAATAGCTCCTGTGGCTTCTGAGAAGTTGATAAATCACTTCTGTAATCACTTTGAACGTAGTAGATTCCAGTTACATTTACTCTCAGCATTTTCAATAGCTTGCATGCAGTACGGTGTAAAAATTCACAGAATAACAGCAGTTCTGTATCAATAGAGTTCAGTTTAATCCTATGTGAAAAAGTGGTCTTGATTAAGCTACAGTGACATTAATCTGCAAACTGCAGATGATCACCATGCAGACACTCATTCTGAGCTGGTCCTTTTGCATCACTTGGAACACATCCAGCCTCAGTTATGGCTGTCACCAGAATGGAGGAAAAGTCACTTCTGGAGCTTTATTTCCGTTTACTTTAAGATCATATAAATTTTACCTTGCACGTGCCCATTTTTCTCCATTGACTCTAGCAGTATACGAGCTCCCTCTGTGGCAGAGATCAAAGGTTTGGTAAGTTAAATCCTATCCAGGCTGTATTTCTTACACTGGTATCCTTCTTGTTACTAATAGGAGGACAAAGATTAAAAGATACTTTTCTATTTCCATTGTCATTAGAACTTTTAAGTCAGGATGGGTATCGGTGGAAAGCATCCTAACACTAGAAAAAAAATTAGAAGAATTTCCTTTTAATCGTTTTTTTTAAATTTCTACTTTCTGCTTGTTTTATTTTCGAGAGCTTTCTTACAGATTTTAAAAGCCTGTTTCTCAGCTAGGAGCTGAATAACATGAAGACATTTTACAGAAACCTTACTAAGTTTATTGGGGATTTTTATGGCTGAATGATTAAATCCTTAGTACCATTTTGCAGGCAAAATCCCCTTCAATTTAAAAAGTGCATTGGCATTTTTTATTTATTTTATTAAGAAATATGTACTTAAAAATATATTACTGATGATCAACAAAATGTTTCATTCAGGTCCTGCAGTCATTCATTCCTTTATTATTCCAGAAAGTGTAGCATGTTAACATTAGCTTTGCATACAGATTGGAGCACATCTTTAAACCACTCACAACTTTCTTCCTAAATCACTTCAAATTTACCATTCATTCTGTCTCCTCTCCCCTTTCATAGTTATTTGGATGACCTCTTGAAGGAAAATTATGTCTTCTTGGATATAAATTACCTGTGTGCTTACACTGAGCATAAAGTCAATATTTATTTGGGTTTTTTATCCTGTAATTGATGTAAGCACTTGGTGCATCTGGGAGTGAGCCTTCCAACGACATAGTTGATCATTTTAATTGCTTTGCTGTTGTCTTTCAGATGTCTCATGCAGCCACTAGTGCCTTTTGTCGTTCTATTAAGCTGCAGTGTGAGCTTTATCCCTCCCGAGAAGTGGCGATCTGCTTGGACCCCTACTGTGGACTTGGGTTTGTCCTCTGGTGCCTCTGCAGGTGAGGCTTCTCCTCAGCCTTTTCTGAAACACCACAAACTGGATGATGTGAGTGATAAAAGGATGGGAAGAGCAGACAGTGCCTCTGGGACTGCCACAGGCATTTGGAATTGCTGGGTGCTGTATTTAGGATGTGCGTGGAGGATGTGGTTTGTTTGAGCGAGGCATGGCCGTGGGTGTTCAGACCTGGAAGTGCAGAGCATCCACACAGCTGCTCACTGACCTCCTGCTGTTTCACTGCTGCCTCTGCAGAGTGTGGCTTGTTTTATTTGGTGAAAGCAGTGCTTTACCAGTATTACCTTAAGGAAGTGGTTTCCTCATGTCCTCTTTTTCACTCTCTAATCTGAAAGCAGAAGTAGATATCAAGGGACTTCCTCATTTCTGGGACTTCAGGATGCAATTTTTGCAGAGATACAGAAGTGTGTTTTCTTGCAGGTATTTGTATGGCAGTAGTGAAGTTATCAGAAAACAAAACCTTTCCAGAGAAATATGAATCAGCTTTTTTTCTTAGTAAGTTAAGGAATTTAACAATTCTGTCAGTCTCTATCCTCCAGGAAAGTCACAGTTCAGCGCTGAAAGCAGGTCTGTTGATTTATTTTGTTTTGAGTTAGCTGGATTGATGCAGAGGCAAAGGGAAAGAACTGTAGGGGTGTTAATGGAGCCTGTTTTGGTGAAGGCATCTCACAGTAGTCCAACATCTTTGCTCTCTCCATGGAAAGTTCTTTGGTGTTAGCAGTACTGCTCTTTTTAGTTACTAAAAATGAAGATAATCCAGGGCAATAGAAATACTTTGGATAAATTTTGTATCAGTTTACTAAATACCTGAAGGAAGTACTTTTTTATATCAACTGCAACAATTTATTTTCAGCAATTATTGTTTATTTAAAAGCAGGCTATTGGTGTGGTTTATTGCCCTTTTAAAGTATTTGTTATTATAAATTAAATAGGCTAAAGACTAACAGTATTATTTTATTCAATCTTGATCAGTTTCTCTTGATTTAAGCTATACTTGCTTAACACTATTTTGGATTTTCATAAGGATTAGAGTTGCCTTTCTTTTGAAAAACTTTGAGTTTTTCAACATCTTACTTGCCAAATATAAAACTATTGAGGCTGCAGAAAAAACTTCAGAAATGTTGAGATTTTAATTAAACCCCTCTGTTCCAAGTTGAATTTTTAAAATGTTGATTTTTTTTTTTTTAAGTCGTTTGGACATTTCTTATATAGACTTGCATGTTCCACATTGCCCTGATATCAGCACTGTGAGGCCAGATGTGCCACGGTGCCTCCAGGGCAGGACTGCACAGCAGCCTAGGAGTGTTCAGCTAGGGGATGCATTATTGTGTAGGATGGTGCTGGAACACAGAGCATCCAAAAAGAACTTCCATACAACATCACGAGAGAGCCATAAAACACAAATAAATGTTGACCTGTCCAAAACCCGAGTAATTTGTGGCGCCCGTGACTCCCCTGAATGCAAACATTTTTGTTTCTTCCAGAACTATTTTTGCAACAAACAAGCATTTGCTGCCCTTAGGTCTGTCCCAATACTGATAGTACTCAGCCTTTCAGGAGGAGAAGATTGTTTGTGACTGGCAAGTGAATTAAGGCAGCAAGCCTCTGGGAGAAAGCAATCAGAGTCTGTGCTCATTTGTAGCTTACAGAAGGAATAGAAAATTTTATACCATTTTCAAAGAAGAGAAAGGAGTTGAAGGAACTGAGATCAGGCCAGCAACATTCTAGTCTTATGAACCATCACATCAATCTCTTCTTTGCCACTGATCCCCTGTTCCTATTAAACCAGAAAAACTTCAGGCTGCTAGAATTGCAATTGTCATTTGGAGAAAGCTGGCATCAGATACAGCTTCATTAATTCCACTTACAAACCTAATTTCCATTTCACTACTGTTTTAGAAATCAGTATTATTTGATGTGATAGGAAAAAAATATATTCTGGAGTTTATTAGACTTCTACTCTTCATAACTTAAAATTTTGTGACTTTGCATTTTACCCTTTGAGGTTCAGCATAGCTGAATCCTGTCCAACATTTCAACCCAGATTTCTGTCTCAGAGAATTCTGCTCTAAACTTACAATTGTCTGTCACCACTTCCATTAACTAAATTAATATTTCTAATGGTATATGGAAGTGAAGTTAAATTTTCATTTTTTTATAAGTTAGGAGGTTTTGAGAGTTAAATAGGAACTATTCTTTTTAGGAGCCCACTATTCTTTTTAGGAGCCCGGCAGGAAGCAAAAGCAACCTCCTGTGCTGGGTGTGGTTAAGAGTACATTCAAATCCCTTTATTAACTAGACCAAAGGAGGCATTGACTAAGGAATTGAAGGAAGAACTAACCTTTTATCCCCATTGTAGGTGCTTAGACGTTGTTGTGCTGGCCACTGTGGTGCCCCAGAATGCCCCATTCTGTGAGGTCAAAGCTACTTAGGAAAGCTGCTGGAGCATGGAGCCAGCCCTTTGGTAAGTTTGGAATATATTGCATAGTTTTGCAAAGTTTTTATTTTTTTTAAATTTATTATTTTATGGCCTAAAGGTTATAAAATAATAAAGAAAAGAAACCTTGCAAAGCAGAGCAATACATTGAAGAGAGCTGATCCCTCTAAACTGGCTGCATGCTCCAGCAGGGTTTCCTTGGAACCTCTGTCATTGTACAGCACGTCCTGGGTGTGGCAGCAGTCATCAGGCCCATGTGAGTTCACAAACCCCTAACTTCCTAATTTTAATGGGTTCTTACTCATGATTCAATAAAAGAATACATTATCTTTGCATTTTGCTCTTTAATAATCTCATTTATCTATTCTGAGGGTGATCCTAGTATTCTGACTTGCATTGCTTTACGTTTTAAAATGTATTACATACTTTAAAGGGAAAAAAAAAATCCTCAAATGTTAAAAACCTGAATTCTAAATCCCATTGTTCAGAAATGCATCCTGAAATTAAGATGTCCTTGTCTTAATGCAGCTCGCTGTGGGGCAGAATAGAGCATTCTGCAGTTCATTAGTGAGGATTCACTTAATTGGTAGTCACTGAGTGGTGCAATAGAATAAGAATTTTCTCTCTACTTTAGCCCAGCTAAGCCATCTTATATTGCAGTTCTGCTTTTACTGCTGGAAGACAGAATTGTCCTTGCTCAAATTAAAATTAAGTACGTTAATAATTTTAAATAAATTTTATTTATATTCTCAGAAACTGAGATTGTAGTAGTGTAAATCAGTGAGACTCAGACCAGACCAGAGGAAATGAACTTTGTGGTCCACAGCAGCCATGCAATAAATAAAATTATTGCTGTGACATGGTCCAGGGAAGGCGGTCCACGGCGGTGCTGCCAAGTGGCTTCGGCTGCAAAAGACTGCAAGGTTTCTTAGTAACCAAACAGGTGGAACTGTGCAAGAAGTAGGCGAGGAAGTGCAACACTAACAGGAGAACTGCATTTTAGAAAACTCTATTGTGTTAGGAATTGCTAATTTTTGTTACATTTTTTAGGCTAACTTGAAGGTGACTGGCAGGTGTGAACATGTCACCCAATTTCCAGCCAATTTCCAGCAAATTAAAGACAAAACTGCTTAAAGAAGCCTAAATGCCTCGTCAGAGTAGGATAACTCCGACATGGGAAGTGAAGGATATGAACATAAACATCTCAGTGAAGGATATGAACATAACATTGCTGATGTACTCTGCAAAGTGCATAACTGGCACAGGAGGAACATGAAGGTGTGTCTGCCCACACATTGCTCTGTGCCAATTTCCTGGAGAGTCTGTAGACAGTGGCACTTTGTGGAAGGGGCAATTTGCTTTTCTTCATGTTCCAATAGGACTGTTAAACCTGTCCCATGTCTGAAAGGTTCAAGGGCAGCTGAAAGCCCTGAATCACCTTCATACGTGAGTTCTGAGATGAGCTGACAGACTAACTCTTATCAGCATTGTAGACATGCCCATATATGGGGAAGTAAGTGGGGCAGGAGAGATGGCGTAAGGAACCAGAGTGATGCTCAAGGCTGAGCAATGGCCTTCTGCTGTACTTTAGTTACACTTCCTGAGAGCTGCCTCTGTCTCTCTGGTACTGATAGCTTATCTGCTTACTCTGTGCAGTCATTCCCTTAGAGCACTGTGTGCCAACCAGGCATCTTTGGACTCTGCAGGTGGTGTGAGGTCCTTTGCTTGTTCTACAAAAGTCCCTTTTTTGTGTACATGGTGGGTCTGCAGAACTGAAGATTTAATTTTGTCCTAAGTCCTTTGAAGTCTAAGTGAGATACACGCCCAAACATAATATGTCCTGTATAGCCTGTACTGTCCTTCCTACAAACTCTGGTCCAGATGATTGTGAAGACTTTTGCTCTACCAAATGCCCAGTTCCCTTACCTGTCCTTCATCACCACATGTCAAATATCATCTGTAGGAATGCAGAAACCAAATGCTTACAAGATTCAGCAGTAGCTACCTGCCTCCTCCAGGTAAGTGGGAAAGCAGCTCATGTCACCTGAGAAGGACACAGGAGGAAGGGCAGTGACGGGTCAGTAACCTGCCAGAATGCAATTGCGAGTTGCTCTTGCCACTGTCAGCATTAATTGACCTGCTGAAATGTTTGGAACTATAATAAAACCTTAGACTTTACTGCTAATCTGCCTCAGCACAATACGGGATAAATCTCCCCTTCAGTGGAACAGTTAAGTGCCAAGATGTCCTTCCAGGAATCCCTGTATGCTGCCAAAACGGCCTGCCAGGCAGTGGGGCTGGTGTTGTGATCAGATGGTGCTGCCGTACCAAAATACATCCTGGTGCATTTACCTGGAGTATTCCTGTCCTCGGGCAGCCCTTGCTTACTGCAGACGGACAGGCTCTTCACTTACTGCCAAAATCCAAGGCCTTGTCCACCATATGAACACTTTTTTTCCCCTGGATTGCTCTGCAGTCCCCTAAAGGAAGACAACATTTCGAAGAGGTGATCTCCCACTTCAGCCACCCCTGCATTTCACTCTGCATCTGCATCCCAAAAGTCATTGTGACAAGATGATGCAGGGATGCTCTGCATTCTGTCTGCTCCTGTTGTTAAGACTTGCATCAGGACGCGGATACTTTTGTGAGACAGATTTCTACAACAGTGGAAGAAACAATCTTGGTACAGTTCCTTCCCAGTATTTATATAACTAAAGTCTTGCACCTAGTCCATTGTATCATATATTGTTGCAAAAAGAAATGGGAAGTTAGGTTCTAAAGTTTTTATTTAAACTCCCAAATTTTCCTAATATCCCATTGATCCTCCTGCTGCCACAGTGTCCACCGTGATTTTCTTGGTTCCTGTATGAGAATGGCAAAGCCACAGTTTAACCATCTTAACTGTCATGTCTCGGGCTGAGATGGGACTGTCTCACCTTGTCCAGTGCCTCAGTTTCTGGATTAACTTTACCAAATCTAGAGTACCATACCTAGATGAAGCTACCAAACTTCTCTACCTTCTCTACCTAGAATTACATGGAGGCAGCATTGACAGAACTTCCTATGGGTTTTGAACCATATTGAGCTTTATCCAGCATCTCCAAAGCAGCCTTTGACAACTGCAGTTGGTTCTAGCATATGGTCCTCTGCCTGGTGTTTGGTATTCACACTAAGCAAACACCCTCTAACATCTCACAATGATTTGAAACCACCAGAATGCAGAAATGTTTCAACCAGCTGTACAAGGGAGTATTTTTATCTCAGCTTCTCTCCACCAAAACATAGTGATATACAGCTTATCAGGGGTTAACATGGGAATATAAATCTGAATTTTCAAGGCTATGTGGCTATCAGGAACGTTTTATGGCTTGGACTGATTCACAAATTCTGCATAGCGTTTCTGAGATTGATTCAGGGAGTTGAGCCAAGTTTTGGCCGACGTCGTGGTGATGAGGTGCTGCATAAACTGCTTCAGCAGTGGAACTGGCACATTCACCCCACAAATATGTCTTTGTAGTTCTTCTTGTAGCTCCACCAACTGCTCTAGCAAATCAGAGGATATGCAAGAGTTATTAAACCACAGG
Organism: Atrichornis clamosus; assembly: GCA_013400975.1. NCBI lineage: Eukaryota > Metazoa > Chordata > Aves > Passeriformes > Menuridae > Atrichornis > Atrichornis clamosus. The sequence continues at coordinate 160,263 of WBMZ01012618.1, read as the reverse complement.
TCAGTAGGCAAAGCCTGTGTTGGGCATGAAGTTTCCAGGCATGGTATCAGATGGCTGTAGGTTTGTGTACTGCAGGCAAGAGCAGCACGTCTGAGGTTCTCCACCACAGAAGGTTTCCATCCTGCTAGATATTTTCTGCTGCTCTGCAGTTTGATCCTGAACTTTTGAGGCATTAGAAAACTCAGAAAACATACTAGCTACATCTTAATTTGTTTCAGTTTATTTGGAGTAATTTTTTTAGTCTAAGTCTTATAATAATATTTGTTTCCCTCAGTCTGAAGAAAAGGGGTTATTTTGCATCCAGATCCTCATGCTTTGCTGCATGGCTGTTGGTGGGAGCAAAGACAAGGATCTTTCTTGTCCATACATTGATCAAGAGAGGCAGACAGTTCACCCACACACATTAGTGTTGCTGAGGGGGAAAATATTTTTCTTTGATGTAAATTTATATTTCTAAATTCTGCTATTTTGGACAATTTCCTTTTGAAATATACTTGGAATCAATTTTCTGTTTTCCTACCGAGGCAATGCAGCTTTCTTCTTTCATATTACTGTGAAGTTTGTGGGAGCACTTTTCAGTACTTGGATAATTTGTTCTTTTGATTTGGTTTTGATTTTGGTATGGCTGCCCGGTTGAATAAGTGGTGCTTAGGGGATTTTAATGTAGTTGCAAGTAATAATTCTCCCACATTTGACACCCTGGCAAGTTGTTTATTATTGTACAGATAATTTTTTTCACCTGATACTGGTTGCATCAACTAAAGGAGTTCAGGGACGGGGGAAGGGTTTGATGGTGACTCTCTGTATGCCATATTTATACAGATTGGAGCCCATCCCAGGTTTTTACTTGAGTGGTTACAGCTTCCTGTTTGTAAGAATTATGTATTTACCAGCCAGGTCACACACCTTGATTGTTTGTGGGGCCCTAAGCTTAAGGGCCTTTTGGTCTTGCTTCTCTGAAAAACTTAATAGAATTGGCTAAGAAAGAAAGAGTGAAGTAATATTTATAGTAAAAGCTGTTACTACTCCCTAGCTGGTTTGATCTTTCACTTGAGCTCAGGGCATACCCCTTTCAGGCTTGGGTAATGTTGCCAAGATCTCTTTTCACATGTTTATGCAGCACATGCTCGAGGTTCAGTCATACTTTATCCTGATTCCATTAAAGCATAATGGTTCTTTTGACCGCCATGTGCCGTGGTCGTCGTGTCAGCCCTATCCCAGAACACATCACTCCCTGGCAACTCTCTGCTCATGAATCACCCAGAGTGGCATAAATGTGGACAGGCAGTCAAAGATAAAATTTCTGCTCCGTGATAAATGGAATTGTTTGAACTGTAGTTCATACATATTCCATGACACCCTCAGGCTCATACGCCAGCAGAGACCTAAACAATTTGGATTATTAACTGTTATTGTGGCTGGACTTGCACACCTTTTGCCTTTATCATAATAAGTAAAGACATCCAGGTCACGCAAACCTTGTTCTACATGGCAGGGCTTTTGAAAGCACTCTCACCTGGGTTTGGGGGGAGTGGGGGCTCTCGCTCACCAAGGAGGGAACCTGTGTGAACAGCCCATCTGCAAGAGTTACAAAGGTGTGTGACTTCTTCCTGATGTCTAATGTTACAGAGATGCTCATATTCCTGAAAACAAAGTTCCATTTCATGCCTTACCTCAGATACTTGGATTTGAAAACATCAACTTTACCAAGCTGGCATTTCAGGTTTTCAGTCACAAATTAAATTCTTTTGTACATCATAAATCTCAGGGGCTTTTATGGTCCTTTCTCAGAACTTCTGTAATTTGGAGGCTTTACGCTGTCACCATTCTGATTTGAAATATCTACAGATCACAAACTGAGATGTGAGGGGATTGTAAAATTGATGGTAAATCTGCCTGTGCGAGATGAGTGAACAGCATAGAACCCATGGGAAATAAAGTCATCAAAATGGGAATATTTTTCCCTTGGGGAGAATCTTAGATACCAGAGAAATTAGCTCTGACATAACAGTTTCCCTCAGAGACCCTGCTAAGTGTTTTTTCTCAATACTTATACTCACTGGGTATCCTGTAAACAAGAGATGTAGTATATTTGAGTTTCAGAAGTTCATAAACCTTTCACAGAAGAAATTGGATGTGACAAGGGTTGTTAAATTGGGGCCAGATACACTCTCTTGAAAATTATTGAAAACCTCTTTCTTGCTTTATCAGGAGACAGGTTATGTCCATATTAAGCAATCAAATGCGCTTTTAGTCAAGGTCTCTTAAAATGGTAATTACTCAATCCAAAGTGTTTGTCAGCAGCATTTAATTTTTGTTAATATTGTTATACTGCTTATTTGCACCATTAATAACTGAGCTATTTTGCTCTCTCTGATACAACTCTAACAGCAAAGTCCACTGGAATTTTGAGTAAAATAGTAGTATAGGAGCATGTTCTGCCTGCATTCCTCATGATTGGTCATAGAAGGAAGTTATAGTGAAAAACAGAGTCAAATGTCATGTTAAATTTCTGGAGCTGTGGAGCACTGTAAGGGGTTGCATACTTCATCCAGTGCAGTGATAAACTGTGTATTCCATGGCTTGCACACGTCTGCAGACACCGGTGTTTAGTGTGCGTTAATGAATCTTGTGTCTTGCAGCGTTTATTCAGGACACCAGTCTATTCTGATCCCTCCCTCAGAACTGGAGACCAACCCCGCCCTGTGGCTGCTTGCCGTGAGTCAGTACAAAGTGAGAGACACTTTTTGTTCCTATTCGGTCATGGAGCTCTGTACTAAGGGACTCGGTTCGCAAACAGAGTCGCTGAAGGTGAGTGGTTCCGCTGCCCTGCACACCCTGCCGCCTGCACGGTGGTGCGTGGGAGCCGTGAACACTCTGCTCGCTGTCTGCTGCGAGCACAAAACCATCAGAGGCACAGGCAGCCTCCACGGAACCCGCGTTACTCCTTGCAGAAGGCCGTACGTGAATATCAGTCCTTCTCTTTCAGATCACAGGGCTCTTAAACATCAAGGAAAGGCTTTTATTTACCTAAGCTTTCTGAACTGTGTTGCAGCCTGTGTTGATAGGCAAGTGTTGGAGAACAGAGGTGTAAATGTCCAAGAGGCCCAAGAGTCTTGCACTGTATAGTGTGTTTTATGAATACCCTGATTATATGAAGTACTAGTTTGCTTTTGATCACTGTGGTTAAATAATTGCGTTCTTAAAAGTACTGTGTTGTTTTAACTAGATTGTCTTCTTTTTAAGGAGAGGAGGGTATATCTTCCTTTTTCCCCCCAGAATGAAAAGCAAGGTAGCCAGTTAAATATCTGAAATTATCTGGAATTTCCAGTGTGCTACTGAAATAAATTAGATCTTGAGATACTGATATTTATGATGTCTCCAGCCTTTACCATCTTCGCTTAATAATTTCCTAATCAGTTTTTCCAAGTCTAGACATTGCTTCCTGTTTGCTGTTATTCACTGTCGTCTGAATTAATTTTGGGAAATAGCATTCCCTCCCTTTAGAATTAACATGCCATCATTTCCTATGTGCTAGTGTTGAGATGACAAGCTCTTCTACAGCTATTAGACTGTCATCTGGCCATCCGGCCTCAGGAAAGATGGAAATTGTGCTGGTAACTTAGCCTCTGTTCTGCTATTCCTCTTGAATCATAATACCTGCATAATACACTTAGGTACTACTGTTTTGCATTAAATCTGCCCATTTGTGGCCTTTGTTACATTTTAACTTCTTTTTAGGCAAGGGGACTGGACCTTTCACGTGTACGGACATGTGTGGTAGTGGCTGAAGAACGACCTCGGATAGCTCTTACTCAGTCATTTTCAAAGTTATTTAAAGACCTTGGTCTCCATCCACGGGCTGTCAGCACATCACTTGGCTGTAGAGTTAACCTGGCAATATGTTTGCAGGTAAGCTTTTTCACTCCTAAAGCTCAAGGTTGTTTAAGAAAATGGTTTTCAGTAAGAAGCGTTCATCGTATTTCCTTTGGCTGCTTGGTCGTAGACATACTAAGAAAATGCATGTGGTACTTAATGTTCTTGCATACACAGGTAGTAAATTTTTGTTACCTGGTCAACTGTTCATCCCTCTCATGTTGCAATCATAGCATTTATTCTGCCTGTGAATACAGTAATTCAGGAAAGCACCTGACAGTGACAGAACGTGTGCTCTGTACTCCAAAACCAGTATGTGATCATGTCGTGCAAACTGCAGTTTCCAGGTGTTTACTTTGGTGTGTTACAAAATGGATTCCTTCTTTTTATAAAATACTTCCAACCATTACTTAATTAACTAGATAGATATTTTCTGCACACAGATTATTGCTTATGAAGGAAAATTATTTTGCAATATCTCTTCTATTCTGTTTTGATCCTCTAATCAGAAGAAAATTCCCAAGGATAATAAAAGATTTTAACTCGTATTCTCCAGGAATCTTTATTAAGTCATGATTTTAATGACTGATGGAGCACTGTAGCTATCTGGTCTGGATTTCTGAATAGCCTCTAGTTTTTCAACCAGTGATACCTACACCAAGCAAATAGTTTTAGGCTGATCTAGAGTATATTATTTTATCTTTGAGGACTTTGGGTGATGAAAGTTAACTTGGTTTTCTTTAAGGTGTTCAATTTTTAATTAATTTTGTCTTATTTCTAGTTTAATTTTATCTGGCATTAGATCCATCCATTTTTTATTTTACTATATTTTTTGAATCTAGAATTAGAATCTCATTTCTACCATGCATCTAATACACATCTTAGTCTTTGATAAATAGATGAAGAATCTTAAGACATGCTTTCCTGATCTGTGTCTCATTTTTATGACTCTTGATCTCTTTCTGTCCTTTCAAATCTGGTTTCAGAGTTTCATATATTATTCCTGTAATAATGCCATAGGTGTCCTACTCAGATGTAATATGATTTCTAATTTAATAACTTTTTAAATACTAAAAAAATCATCCTCTGCATTGGCAGCTGCCCTGCCTGGAAAGTTCCATATCCATTTGGTCATCTACCATGTCTCTAACATCTTCAAAGTCAGTGTCTCCCCAGTAGGACTTGCCTGTGTTCTGTGTGGTACACCCCAAGTTTCAGATCAGGCAGTTTTGCCTAGTTTACATTAAGTATTTCTCACGCATGTAACCTGGATACCTGCTTTGGTGTGGAAGTCAGAACAGATCTTCTCAGTGACACTGCAAAAAAAATCTTTTCCTGATTGTAAATGTAACTATTTTTTTATGTTATCAAAAAATCTGACAAATTCGGGTTATGAAGTATGCCTGTACCTGCCTTAGCCTCCTGCCCTTTTCAATATCACTAAAGAATCTTGGCTTTCATCAGACCCTGGCTAAAAGTGACTGTGCAGTTCAGGATGTTTCCAGGATACGACTGCAGGAGGTGTACCACACCTCCAGAACCGCTCACTTTCTCTGACTGCAGCAGAGCACCCCTAGAGCCTAGGGTGCTGTAATGATTTCTATCAAGTGTATAACAGGGCAAAGCTGAGCACGGTTAAAAGTCGTTCTGTGGCCCGGAGGTAGAGTTGTTTTGTTTGTCACTCTGTAATGGCTACCGTACATATTCTCCAGCAATAAAAAAATTTTAGAAAAGAGAAGAAAGAGGGAAGTGATGACATATCTTCATGGCAAACAGCTCAGGATGGGGCCTGTCAGCTCTACCCTGCAGCTGTGGTGGAGCTGCTTCTGAAAGACAACACAACTTCTCTTCTGGTCCATGGAGGGACCAGACAGGAAGAATGCTGTAGATTACAAGGACAAATTAGCTGCAGAAGTTTGCTTGCCACTACTGAAAATCTCCATTTCAGACTTGCACCGATCTCTGGACTGTTCATGGTGGCTGCTTCACTTAAAAGTCATCAATTCAGGACAAAAATCAGGGAATGTCACTAAACAGCAGTAAGCCATGTTCAAAAGGTGTGGCCTGTTGGAAGTGACACTGTACTTGCTCTCTCTGGGATGGAGTTAATGCTTTTCACAGCAGCCCCTATGAGCTGTGTTTTGGGTTTGTGCCTGAGCAGTGTTGAGAGCACACCAGTGTTCAGCCCTTGCTGAACAACCCTGCACAGCATCAAGGCTCTTCCCATTTCTCTCTGTGCCCACTGCACCACCACCCCACTGTCCCCAGCAAACAGGCTGGAGGAGAAAGATGGTGAGAGGGGACACAGCCAGGAAAGCTGTCCCGAGCTGTCCTGGCTCCCAAGCTGACCTGGGGTATCCCATACCTCACAGTGTCATATTCAGCATTAAAGAAAAAGGGTCATTGGTCTTCCAAAGCAGCCTTTGCTCAGAGACAGGCTGGGCATCGTTCTGCTTGTGAGAGGTGATGAGTGATTATTTTTGCATCGTTTGGGGTTTTCTCTCTCCTGCATTCATTAAACTGTCTTCATCTTGACCTGTGGGTTTTCTCACTTCTGCTCTTCCTGTGCTCTCCCTGTCCCGCTGGGAGCTGGATGGGTTCTGTGCTGCTGACTGGGTCAACCCACCCCAAACATGCAGGGAAGCTGCCTGCACTCAGAGAAACTGGAAGTCTTAATCAGCATGGAGTTAGGCTGGAGTACAGCTTGACTGTGTATGTCTGCCTTTAGATTGTGTTAACTCCTTAGCTGAAGATTGCTTCTTATATGGTTCTTTATGGAAATTCCGGAAAGGGTTGTTGAATCAAGCTGTAAAAGTGGGTAAATCTTTGAAAGAATATTATTGATGACAGTGACTTGGAATTTTAGAACAGCACACAACGGTATCCTTGAGTGAGATGGTTAAACAGCCTGGCTGATCTGCTAGCTTAGTGTCAGGCTTCATTGGGTGCTACTAAGATGTGGCATCTCAGTCCATAGGGCACACTAAGAGCCAAAAACTGTCTAAAGAGTGGTGTGGCTGGAATGGAGAAAAGCCATTTCAGGACAGGCTGTATTTAGTAACTTTAACTTCTCAAGTGGAATGATTTTTGAAAGCATTTGAGCTAAGGCTTGCTTGGCAAGTTTTAAAGGTGTTTGAAAAATTACTGAGGATTTTTCTTAAAATCATCACCACAAAACATGTCATTTTGGTGGAGAATATAAAGATAGAGAATTGTGTCCTTTGAAGCATCTGTCAGTAGACATTGCCAGGGACTGGATACTGAATTAGATTGAATACTCTTTCCAAACTGTCTGGAAGTTTATGACAAGTGGTATTCTGGAATAGCTTGTGGGCTATTCTGTTTTCTCAGCTGAGGAACAGAATGGATTTTAATCACTGATCAACAATATTCTTGCAATTAGTATTGTCTCCAGTATGTTCCAGAAATGGGTTATGATTTCTGGATTCTTCACACTGCATAAAAATACTTCTCAAGATGTTCGAGTCAATAGCATCTGCCTTTGCTTTTTTTCTTCCAAGCTATGGCATCCATGAGGTCATCATGTTGGAACATCATCTTCCACAGGGATAACAGTGATCCAGCCTGTTCTGCAGTGTTCCCAAAATATGTATCTACCAATCACCTTACTAAACATATCTTAATATGCAGCTATTGACCCTTAGCAGCAGAAAAGCCTGTCCAGGTTTCTTCTCTATGGGCTACCTCTAACCCAACTTCAGTATTATCCTTGATACCTTCTTCATTTCCAATTTTGTGGACAAATTCAAGACTCAAATGTGTCAAGGGAAAGGTATCCTGATTTTTCCGGAAAGCTTTTACAGTCCCCCCCTCCAAAAAGAGGAGGAGGGTGTGTATGTACATGTATTGTGTGTGTGTATAGCAGAACTTAACATTTTATTAAAGATTACCTTAAAAAGGAAATCATTGTGATAATCCCTTTGGTACAAAAGAGTCTTAGTCTACCAAATTATTTAACTTCTGGATTGTGATCACTGACAGACTAATGCGTTGTCATTTGTATTCATTTCCTTTCAAACTGAGAGCAAATTTAGTATGTTTCCTTTGATGTAGTCATTTTGGACTAGATTTTTAGAGATGTGCTTTTGAAAGTAAATACTTCCCTCCATCTTTAGGCACTTAAACACTATTAATATCTGACCTTTTATGGCTGTATAGTCACAGATAATGGTCCAGAGATTTCTGAGATGAAAGGATTGCATCTAGCATATTTTAATTCTCATTAAACAGCATCTTAGCATTCTCAAGAGAGAGAGAAAAATAGATATGAAAAGTAGCCTGTTTCTTGCAACAGCACAGATGGTTCTCTAGGATTTTAGCTAATTTCCATTTAAACACTTGAAATAAATATTTTCATTTTATTCAACCTGCTACTCAATTTCAGTTGAGCGAAAACTTCTAGAAGTTGTCAGTTTTCCTTAGTTGACCCTGAAAATTTGCTAACTAGTCTGTCCAGGCTAAGGCAGAAGAGCAGGATTCATCTTGCTTCTTCTCTATCCCCTCTAACTGAGACACAAAGGTTAAGTGAGTTATCCCATATCCATCTATAGTCAGTAGAATCACAGAAATACTTCAAGAGGCAGTTTCATTCAGCCTATCTCAGGTGCCCGTCCGGGGATGGGATTCATCACCATCAGGAAAGCCTTCTTACACTTTCTTCTTTGATGGCTGAAGTTACATGAAATGAACCCTTCCCTCACTGTCTAGCAAATGAATCTTTGTTAGTCAATTTAGGGCTTAAAGTTAATATTTCTTTTTACTTAGTGATAAATCACACTTTCTGAGGATCTTCCATATTAAAAGTAATAAAGGGAAGGTCTGCAAGGAGTGCAGCAGGAGACCATGCACTTTGTCAGAGGTATGATTCACACTTAGCAATGTACCACAGCTCTGGGTGAGTTCCCTCTGGTTCTGTTTCCCACCTTTACTGTGAGTCATGCCACGAAGTTCTTTTCACAGCTCCAGCTGCTGTGCTTGCGTAGGTGAGATTGCCAAGTGCACACCAAAAATTCCTTTTCTGAGCATCACTGGAGCAGAAGTAGACTCAGAGTAAACACTGAGGTCACATCCTTAGATAGTGAAACAAAACCCAAGGAAACAGGTATTTTTAAATACCTGTTTTTCTGGTAGCCTAGTTGCTGATTTTAACTCTGGTGGGGGAAGTAAGGGAGAGCATGCAGCTTGGCTTTTGACTTCAGTGGAAATTAGGTATGGACTGAGTCCTGGCACATGGTCAGCCCTACAGCTGACTTGATGGGGTAGTCCTTCAAGCAGTTTTGACCTGCAATGTTTTCCCAGAGAATAAAAGCCTGGCATATGGCAGAGGTTTGCACAGACCGGGGGTGGTTCACCAGTGGCAGCCCGTGCATAGGGAGGAGATCTACTTAATCTAAGAGAGGTGACTTATGATATACCTGTTTTCAGACAGAAAATTATGTTTGTCCCATTTTTTTTCCTTGAACACTGCCCAGCATCTCCTGAGTAAGTATCAGATACTCCAGAAGCTGCGTTGCTTTTTCCTGTTACGAGCATTATAGATGCTCCTGCTCTTTCTCTCTCTCTCTCTCAAAATAAATGTGCACAGACAAATTGAGTCAGTCATTCTGGTCTTGGTTTAGACTTTGCTTCTTTTGCAGTACTTTCAGAGCATCCCAGATGCAACTGGCCACAGAAGGACATTGCTGGTACTTCAGCTGCTGTTTCTCAAGCCACTCTGTAGTTAAAAGCCGTATGAGACTCTGATAGTCTCAAAGTCCTTTCTGGATCTGCAGTATAGCTGCAGGCAGTGAATTATATAACTGCTGGATTTCAGTAATTCTTCTGCTTTCTTGCAGTTACACTGCAGTGTTCAACCTGGGTTATTAGTAATACTATTTTTGGGGCATCAATGTAATAAGCAGATCCATCCTATTTTCTTTAAATAGGATGGATCTGCTTCCTTTTCATCCAAAATAAACCTGTCTTGAGATGCTGCTGTGGCAGCTTCCTGCAGTCTTTAACTCTGCTGGCATTCAGAAGTTTGATGAGAGGAATGCAGGATGCCAGGGCTTTCCGAGCTGTTTGTTTTCACAAGTTGTAGGGCAAATCCCACAGCAGCCACCTGGTGTTAGATACTCCACGTGATAGTAGTGGCTTAGGACTAGTCACCACTGAGGATTTTTTGTCTCTTTGCTGAGTTATCAGTCGTGGTAGAGAACTGATGGGTTTTTATCAGCTTTTAATTTTACTGTTCTTTATACATATTGCACTGTTACCATAACAAATATGAGTGAAGAATTACCAGTCTCTGAAGTTACTGCATTTATTTATGATCTTCTAGTAGTTAGATTATGCACCAAGCCTTGATTTTATTTCACTTTAGGATCAGGTTAATCTGTATGCAAGAAGGTGTAAGTATCTTTCTCTGTTGTATACTAATTTATTTTTTTTTCCAAAAAGAGAGCTTCTTTTTAATTTCTAGAGCACATCACTTGCAAACCTCTATTACTAGTGAAATGGCAGACCTGGAACACTCAATGGATTTGCATTAAAATAGCAAGGCCATAACGTTTAATGACTTCCAAAACAAAAACAACAAAAAAAATCAGTATGCTAGACATGTGTTTTCCACTAACAACATTGTCTGTAGTGTCCTAAAACCATTTAAGTCTGTTTGTCCAAGGTTAGCAGTCTACAGCTGTCTCTTCTGTTGCTCTACTAAAATGTTGACACCTCATTTTTTACTTTTTTTAACCTTTAATGGTATAATGGTTAATTTGTAAAATTCCTGTATTTGACATTGTTTTTCTTTTTATTTTACTCCCTGCTTTTTGCATTCTCCTCTTTTTTTTTCTCCCACCCTTCATTCCCATTTTTTATTATTATTTTCGTCTTGTGTTACCTTCTTTCCTTCTCTCCCTCATCCCTGCTATTCCTGCTGCTATAGCCTCACAGGCTGGGGAAGCTGGCCGAGCAGGTAGGGGATTTTCATGTTCCCTCAATACCCACCTATCAGCTTCCAACAGTGGGACAGACTAGAAATTGAGTCTGGAGATTTGGGGATTTTCAGATCCTTTTATAAAATAATAAATAAGTCCAGTACAGCTTTATCTGGATGCAGGTTTCATCAAATATTAGATGTGCATTGCAACTATTTCATTCACACTGAAAATAATAAATACCATAGTGATTATCTTTGATTTTTAAACTTGACTGTTTCCATTATTTTACAAATCAATTCAGGTTTACTTTTATTTTTAAAGATAACCAATTTCTCCTTGGTTCAGTTTTTTTCCTTTTCTTTTTAACATTGCATATATTTCAAATAAGTTCTCCACTCAGCACTAGTCTGTTACACTGCTGAGTTTACCAGTAGACTGAAAATTGTGTCGTTAATAGCTAGAGAGGATATTGTACCTTGTATTGTGTATAACAAGCTAAAGAGGCTAACATGCATGTGCAGCTCTATTACTCCTGTTCTCCTCTGGTGGTGGGTCATAATCAGTACCTGTACAGTAAGTATCAATGGGTAGTGGTAACTCTTTTCCCTCTTAGATACAAACATTAGCTATTTGTGCACCTCCGTGGCAATTTGTAGTGCTGCTGGTTGTGGAACTACTGCAGAAATGTAAATTTAGCCCTAGACATTCCTAATGTGAAGAATTACACTCTACAGTATAACCCAAATGGGACAGAAATCACTGGGAGTTCATGTTGCCTGCTGGTTTAAGTAGTAAACATCTAAATAACTGTAAAGGAGTTTGTGCATCTGGAGTTTACCAGGGTTAGGTCAATTCCTCTGCTGAAAAGAAAATTTCCAACCTTCCAGTGTTCCAAAATGAAGTTGTGCTTTTCTTCTAGCTTTGTGCTTAGCAGTAGCATGAGGTCTGCAGCAGAGAAAAGAGCCCTAGCCTGAAGCACTGAGAATTCACATGATGTTCATTGGTGATGAATTTGAAGTTTTGGATAAGGGCAGATCCTAGCAGGCTACAAAACTGCAGAAAAGCTGTGGGTGGAAAGGCCTAAAGACTGCATCATCTCTGCATGGAAGGAAACTAAAATTAGTCTGCCACTTTTCAAGTAACTAAATATTGTGACATAAAGCAAGGATTTAAATTATGCAGTGGAAGACTGAAAAGGAACAGAATAATTGCTTAACAGACCTTCAGTCCAGATTGGTTCATGTCATGCGTGCTACCTTTACTATCTTTAGCTTCAAGTATATTCTCTGTTGCATGTATAGAAGACTCTCAGTAAACCATGCTTCACATTCCTGACCATGTGCTTCTGCCATTAAACTGTGTCTCCTCAGCAATTTCCGCCTTCCTTTATATGGCAAAACGTGTTTAACATTTTTTGTATGTATCCATGTGCTGATTACTTGGCCTTTTGTAGCAAATAAAACCTATGTTGACACGTGTTGGTTAAGTAGTCTGACTGCTTGATGTTTTTCCAAACCCCAAGGTGACAAGTACCTGATGGTAGGTATGTTTTCCAGTGCTTGTTCTGAATCTGTAAAGCTGAGCTTTGATTGATGAATAGCTTAAATATAACTTGTCATTTGATTGGCATAATTAGCACTGAAGTGAATGTTTGGGGGGTAAAACTCTTTTCTCCTCCCAGGCATCAGGTTCTGATTAGCTGATGTTGTTGTTTACAGGGAACATCTGGACCAGATCCCACCACAGTGTATGTTGATATGAGGGCACTGAGGCATGACAGGTCGGAACCACCTTTTTCTTTTTCTCTAATACACACAATTAACAGAGTTTCTAGCAAGAAAGCTGCCTACAGCACACCTCATGGACCCTGGAAACCTTTGTAATTCTCATAAATAATTTGTGCTAACTCCTACCAGCAAGCAGACATAGACGTTTATATTAGTTGGTTAATTAATTTTACTGTTGTTAAAACTGAGGCATCTGCTGTCACTGGTGCAGGGACTAACTAGATTCCTTGCCTTCACTGCCGTCAGGATTTCATGACACTTGTATTTAGGTGGTGCAGCCTAGCCAGTCTCTGAGGATGGGGGTCCTGTTGGGCCTGTTAGCTTCACAGAGGTGTTTCTCCTGGGTTGGCAGCTGTTTGCCAGTCAGGGGACAACAGCAGGGTTTGCTGCAGGACTATGAGGGGATGGATTATTGGCTTCAGCCACCGTGAGCAACCACATTCTGTAATTGTGGGTATTTTCCAGTTCCATCCCTAGTGTTAGATACGTCTACAAGAAATGAGAACTAAAATTTACCACTTAGCAACTGGAGGGAAGCCTGAGATCTCAGGTGTGATTTTAAAAAACACCCATGCACATCTATTTCAGTTTTCCAATACTCTGGTCAAAATGATAGCATGAGTCTCTTTACAGAACTGTAACAAAACTAAAAGTTTTCTCTGAACTCTGGAAAAGATGAACATTTAATGAACAGTCCTGGTTCCCTTAAAAAATCATTATCCAAATAGGTGGGGGGGGTTTGTTCTTTTTCTTTCATCCTTCTTAAAAGCTTAACAGAGAATTTGCTCCCCTTAGGTGAACACCAACTTTGGCTATATCAAAGTGACCAGCTCAGCTTGCAGAGTGCAAACCTCAGGGCACTGCAGGCCCAAATTGCCCTCTGGGTAATTAAGTCAGATAGACATATAGATACTTTCATGGAGTTTGGCAGGTGGAAGAACAGAGCTGCAAGATATTGGACTCACCCTTTCATTATTCCTTTTGCACACAATGATGCCAATAATAACAGTTACATTTGATCTGTCCTTTGGGATACTACTGTCTGCATAACCCAGCCACATAAATTTAGTGTTCCTGGCCGAGCAGCTGGAGTACTGTGGAGACACAGTCCATGATCATACTCAACCCAGGAAAGAGAAAAGGCCTCTTTTATAGAAAGAGAATGTAACATTCACAGTCAGTAAAAATTATAAATAATAAAAGAATATGTATATAGAGAGGAATTAAGATTTGCTGTTCATAAAAGTTGCATAAACCATGGGTATACCATCTCCCTGCCTTAGCATGTCAATGAGAAGCAGGCATCGTTATCGAGATCAGGCTTTGCATGTTAATATATATTTAGTGGCTAGTTCTACAGAACATGAAAGATGATCCTTAGAGTTAGTTGGTTCTCTTATTGTGGTAGTGGTAGATTTTAATTTGATGGCTTAAAGCTGTGCCTCATTTACCCAATCCTGTGGAATTTAGAATTAGATTAGTGGGTCATAAATTAAGGGAGAAAACAACTCTATTTGACAGAGTCTCTTCACACTTGCTGTTTCTAACCATTTTAGTGGAACTGAATGTCCCTATTACTTAGTAGTAACTGAAAGATCCCTCTACACAGCTGTGAGACCAGAGAGTAACAACCCACAGAGTCATTGCAGGACAGCCAGTGCCCCAACAATATGAAAAATTTACACTGTACACTTAATGTGAGAAAATGTTTTTCATAATTTATATTTTAGAAGATATTTTTCAAGGTTGAAGAAGACTTTTTTCTTGGCATGATAACACTTTCTAGTTGCTTCAAAAAACAGCTGTAGTTCATCTCTTTGAGATTATTCAAATCCTGTTCACATGCATAAAAATTAATAATCAGTTTGAAGACAACTATTTCAAGCTCATACGTGTTTGCAACTTCACAGCTTATGAAAATGCCTTTTTTTTAATAGGAGTTTAGGTCCTAATACCTGTGTATGTACAATCTATGTGGAGATCTAGGGGTAGTTGGTTGACCAAACTAGAGGTTTCCTCCCAGCTCTCCCTGGATTTGGATGGTTTGCTTCTTAGGTCAGGGTGGAGGCTTTCAAACACCTTTCTGTGTGTATCTCTGTGTGGTTTTTAACTACCAGCCCACTGGTTTAGCTGCCGGGACTCTGGCCTTAGTACTGGGCTCACACGGAGGTTCAGGAACCTATTTTTGGAAACTGAGTAGCACCCTAAAAGCAAGAATCTACAGCTTTGGCTTGCTCTTGGTGACTGGACATCAGTATTGTTGTAGTTGGCATCTTACTGATTTTCTAAAAATCAGAGCGTCCTCAGGATGGCCAGGAAAGGGTGAACAAAGACAGGCAAGTCCCACACAGGCTTTAACAAAAACCAGGAGAAGACTCCCGAGTTACCCCACGTGGGTGACGTGCCCCTGCGGTGCAGTGCAGTGAAGTTCGGAGAGGTTAGCTCAGGTCCACAAGGCGAAGGAGGTGGATTAATGCTTCCCCTCCCTGTGTGGCTCCGGCCACGGCCATGGGCGTGTGCCCAGGGGCACCCACAGGGAGGGAGAGGCAGCAGAGCCCCGGGCGGGAGCACCCGTCAGGTCATGGCTGCAGCTCTCTGCCGCTGGGAAAACAGCTTCATTACCCCCCCTCCCCAAAATCCCCAAATTAATAGAATGAATATCTACATATTCTTCTCCTGCTGTCTACAGTGCTGGTTTTCAGACCATTCCAACTCATTTTAGACCAGTCATGTTCTCCTCAGAAAGCTTTTCAGGTGTTTGAGCACAAGATACCTAAATACACTAAAAGATGAGAAGTGCTTGGAAGAATAAAAAGGGAGAGAGCAAGAGGGAGAGCCTTTTCTCATCGTACCAAAACACCATATACTTGAAAGATGTTGGCTTTTAAAACATTTGCAGCCTTTTGTGCTAGTGAAGATGTAAATTTAAAGCCCAAACATCCCTTTTATCTGAGTTCTTCTAAAACAATACATATGCATGTTTATAAAATATAAAATGTCCAGCAAAAAATGTATCTCTGATATTAGCATAAAAATTTCACAGTCTCTTCATCCTCAACAGCAGGTTAGTTCTTGGTAGAAAAACTACTTATTGGCAAAACAAGCCAATTCATCAAACTGAGAATAGACCAAAATAAATCTTTCTTTCCAATCAAAAGGGCAAAAATATTTTTAAGTGTTCTGCAGCAGGTCAGGTTGGGTTCTCCAATGTTTCAGTATATTTGTAAACATCCTGAATGATATTTTTTTTGACTCATTCAAAGCTGTTTTCAAAATGTTACAGTTTTAATCTGGTAGTACGTATTTTGAAATTACCTTTAACGTGAAACTGTGGTATGAATTAGAAATAAAATATCATGAAAAATTTTGAAATATTTTGACTGCTTTGAACTTTTTCTCAAATTTTTAACATATGAATTTCTTTTTGTGGGTATCTGTACCTTCCATATTTTAAATGTTTTATAGAGGATTTCCTCAGAAATTTTAAATAGTGAGCTTTATCTATTTATCTATTTAAAAGCTATTAAGAGCTATTTATCGATTTTAAAAAAAAAGTTATGAAAACCACTCATCTGTCCTAAGTGGGTCAAGGAAAAATCTACTTTGATACTGGATTTTATTTTAAAAAGGACAAGAAAAGTAAAAGGAAACATATTCATTGCAATATGTCTACCCCCAAAAGCAGATAAAGATGTCAGCAGTCTTCCTGTTCAGTAGCAGATAGTGACAACTTATGACCTTTGGTGGAGTGAGGGGTTAGACTCCCAGAGCCACTGACCAAGTCACAAACGTATTGATGAAGATTTTTATAGCATTTTGCATGCATTTGTAATAGACAGTTTCCCTTATTTTGATTACAAATTGTATTTAAACTCTTTCTTGAACTACATCCACATTTTGTATCAAACTGGACAGGAATGAAGACTTCCAGTGAGTGTTTGTAAACACTGTTCTCTCTTTTATTTGATGCCATCTCTAGTTTCATATATGCAGACATCCTTACCCATCATGTCCTTCTTATCTTCTCTTCAAACTTCATTATACCCTTTGGTGAAATAACAGGTGCATTAAATGATCTTCTAAGTTATGCAGTTTCATTTAGTTAAGTCTGTAAGGTTAGAAAAATGGAAAATTTAATTTATTAAACTCTTTCGTGGTTTCCTGGGGTTCCTTTTGAGCTACGTGTCATGGTGAGCTGCTTGGGTAGACAGACATGGTGAGGCAGCTGGCACCAAAGAGGGACTCAAATCCGGGTGTGGGTATTGCCAAATAGACCAGAAGCACAAAGATGTATTTGTGTTCAAGTTACTAATTTTTCAGTCTGGCTGTTGTTCCATTTGTGGCTTGTGATAACCCATAGTCTTTCACTGAAGTACTCCCACTCCATCATTAGAGCAATTATTTTAACCTGATTACCCTGTGTATTTACTGAAGAGCAGTCTGTGGAGCTGTGCAAAGGTGTCTTCCCATGTGGTCACTGACATCTTCTTGGAGTGATGCAAATTAATGTAGCTCTTAAAAAAAAGTGACCTTGTATATACTTATGTCGTTAGCAGACTGGATTTCTTAGGAGGTCATTTGTGTGTTGTGCTAAATCTTATTTTTTTGTTTGGATTTTGGGAGTATTGGGAGATCTCTGAACTTCCTTCAGACTTGCTCAGACATTGTCTCCCTGACAAAGTTGTTTTCAGAGGATGGAAATTCTGAATCTCATTCCCTAAGAAAAGAAGGGAACATTTGAAGCATTTCAAAAAGATGAGAAAACAGTTACTTAGGATTTATTTTTATAGATTGCTTATACACTGAGCCCAGTCTCAAATCCAGGCTCTGTCAAAAGGAATCAGTAAAGGCTTTGGCTTCATTTTAATATATTCCAGCATTTCAGACTTCATGCAGGGGCAGAAAAATAGCCTTTTATTATGGCTGTCAATTGTTTATCCTTCTTGTCTGTATTTTACTGAAACTTTCATGTTGTGTTTACATTGTTTTGGGTAATACCAAACAACAAAGCCACAGGAGCCTTTTTTTCCTTATTCTCAAACACTTCTACACCATCTACCTTGAAAAATACTCTTATTAAAGAGTTACCACACAAAAGAACTACTGAGCTGAGGTGTTAGCTAAGCTGCAGCCACAGCAGTGCTCTGCAGCACAGTCGTGATGTGGAGGAGAACCATTTTATAGTCACACAGGAGGGAAAAGAGATGGGGGGGAGGTGTGTCAGAAGGAGATGTGCTAATAGCAAGTGACAGTGAAATAAATGGTTACCTTTTCTGAAACCTTAATTGATTAATCATTCTTGAAAGCCATTTGCCAATGGTAGCAAAAGAGGAACTTTGAGGAGTGCTCCCTTGATGCTGGGGAGCAGGGCTCTTCCAGCTGCTGTAATGGGTTACAGCCTACAGAGCCCCTTCAGGGGTTAAAGAAAATCACAGACCTCAGTTGTTCCCTGTGTGGGGTCCAGAGGGGTAGTTAAAACCTGTTACTGCTCTCTGTGACACCCAGCCAGCTTCTCCCTTGCAGTGAGATTCAGTAGGCAAAGGGCATGGGTTATTTTGAGGTGTAAAGTGCCACATACCTGGTGAACTGTTCCAAACACAGACCTCCCGTGTCATCAACCTCAGAGTGCTTTAGACACCATAAGCCCATTCTGCAAATGGAATTGTCAAGTGCTACCTCCAGCAGTGCCATTCCTGTCACCCCGAGCTTCAAGGATATTCTCATATGGGTGGTTCCAAGTCCAAGTTCCACACACCACCCATACTTTTTTATAATTATCTGTTACTTTAGCTGTTTGGAGCTTTTTTCTGTTATCACAGAAACAGTTTTTTTCATGAAAGTGAAAAGACTTCCACCCCTATGGAGTCAGTTGAGAGGAGAAGGGCCTAAGGTCGTTAAAATAAAACCCGAGTCCCTCAGAGATATAAGCACAATAAGAAATGCTGCAGTTTGGTTTTGAGGAGTCTTTGTAGAACCACCTGGCTTTTAGGCATTTTGCCTATTAGCTTACAGAATCTTATTTGTGAGTGTAAGCTGTTTGTCATGGAACTGACAAACCCTCCTTCTTCATGTTTTTCCTCAGGAGAAGATACAGCTTTGGCCTTTAAGCAGTGCTTTCTTTCTGCCATGCAAACACCGCTGTCCCAAAAATCCCCTTGGCACTGTTTTGGATCTATGGGGAACAAATCTCCCAGAAAGAAAAGTTAATTTGGGCTGATAAGCATCATGTGACTACTTCCAATTCTGATTTAGAGAAATCCCAGTCTGTCTGAAGAGGAGGAAAGGTTCATTCTTGCAGTTCCTGACTGCATCAGGAGACAAACTCAGAGACTTGTTCAACCTCAGTGCACTGAATAGTCAGTGAGTAGGAATGAAGCCGGTGACCTGGGAAATTGAAGGGGAGCAAATATTATTGAAGAAATTGTACTGTTTACACATAAGGATTCAGAGTTAAAACCAGATTTGTAAATGTACCTATTGAAAGAACTTTGAAAGATGCTTTAGGTTTCCAGGCATAACGCAGCTTCATTACAGGGCAGGAAAGAGGGAGAAACATCCAGTAACTAGCGGGGGTGGGAGCCCTACAAAGTAAATTTTGTGCTTTCTAAGGCAAAATTACTAGTTATTGAAGTATTTCCTCCCTTGAAACAAGTCCATTTCTTCCTTGATAAAGTCATCTTCAAGGGATACGCTTACCATGCTTTTAGTGGACCAGGACAAGAGCTGGCTCCAAATACGGTTTTTGAGAGAGGATGTGGTTTAGCATACTTTAACCACAAATCAAGACATTCCAGTTGTATTTCCCTGGAGGGCTTAGGGGAGAGACAATACTGTGGTGTGTACCAAGTAAGACAAAAACAAAGGGAAAACAAAAAGTCCCTTTCCAGAAAAGTAGGTGTACTGCAGTTGTACAATTACTGTGTTATTGGTTGCAAGTGCTATTTTCATGTCATTCTCTAAGTGTGAGCAAAAGAACTAGATGGGAAATGGGTCCATTTTTGTTTTTAGAAACCAGTTTTGAATCTAACAATAATTGTGCTGAAATTACTAAATTTCAGTAAAATTATTGGGAATTTTACTGCTTATTAATTTTGCAGCTTATTAAAATATACCAACATATTTATTCTTGAAGAGTGTCTGACACTGTTAAAAAAAAGGATTTCCCATTTCTGCGTATACTGTGCTTCTTTGGTGTTATAGGTCCTCCTCTTTCAGTCGTGCTTCTTACAGAAGCTGGGAATAGATAAAACAAGCTGGCTGCTCACATTTCTGAGGAAGATTTCTTCCTTTTTTTTTCCCTACAAGCCATACTTCTTTCTCTCTCTGAGATTTTGCCATAAGTCTAGCTGTATAGTTACAGGAATGTCTTAATAAAATGGAATTTTCATTCTTCCAATTTTTTATACAAACAAAATATATTATGCATTTGATTTTTACAGAGAATGTATTTTGAAACAATTTGGCTTTCCTCATTTTAGTATAATCTGCTAATGGAACACTAAACACTGATTCTTTAAATATGCCAAAAGTGATCAACAATAGGATGCATTTGCTGTTTCAGTAGTGGAGGAAAAAGTGCTGCTTTCCCATACTGCTGCCTTACAGGGCATTTCACAAGGCATCTGCCTTGGAAGGGAGAATGCTTTAATGAGTACATGTAAGATTTGGAACAAGCCTTTGCAGCTTCAGCAGACCTAGCCACTGTGTGTGCTAAGAGAGATGGAGCTTCCCAAGTGCTCTCCATCTCTCTTTCCTTTCCCCTCTTCTGCCAGCCTTTGCAGGAGGACAGGGCCTTTGCCATCCCACACACTGTCAGGTTTTTGTGACGAATTCAGCACAAGGTGTTGTGCTGGTGGCTACCCTGGGAAATGGGCTCTGTCACCTTTGGGACCCACTCCAGTTTGCCAGCCTCAGGCACTCCTTTGGCTCCTGTTGCCCGTGAAGTCTGGCTGAAGGAAAACTAAAGGAATGGTTAGGCTTGGGAAGGAGAGCTCTGAGCATTAAAAGCATCATTTATTTATTTATAGATACATCACTAATTTGGTTAGAGATGTAATATCTTCTTAAATGGCTCCCTTCAATAGCTCTTAATATGTTGCTGCAGGCCTCACTTGTCCTGTGTAGTATGGCATATATAGAAGTGTCTGTGAGCAGAAGATGAGCTTGTTTAAGTGAGGAGTCAGGAGAAGCTCAGCCAGGGTTCACAGTGAGTCTCCTGTGACAGGACAGTCCCTTTTCAGTGCCTGCAGGTGTACAAGGCACTGCTGCTCATGGCACCACTGACCTTTTCTTCTGAGTGCTCCTCTGCACTTTTCATTGAACTGAAAAATAGCTCCGTGTGTTGGTGTTCCATGCACACGAAATGTCCCTGGTTGTTGTTAAAGAGAACTTTCTGCAAGTTCTTCCCCAAAAATGCAGAGTGAGTCAGCTAATGGTGGGAATTTTGGGGCTTGTAGCAAGAGAAGGGGACAGGTTAAAGTAAATGACTTGATTTCAGAAATTCCAACTTTGATAACATTGTGTGAATGTCGAATATGAATATTTCATTGGCATAGCTAAAATAATTTCCATCATTTGTTAACAACAAATATGCTAATTACATTAGCTGAGGATGTTTTCATATCCCAAGTTCATTATAATTAAAGTTTTCCCTATATGTGGAGCCTCTTTAGAGATTAGAACTTGGAAGACAAAGGGTTACAAAATCGAAAAAGCATATTGCATTAAACAGAATTGTCAGATCACAACTGTGATTATGAAAAGTGCTGTAAAAACAATTAGTGATGAACACCATGTCCTGGGAGGTTCGTAATCTGAGTAAAAAGATAACAGCTGTGAGCAGCATTATGCCTGGTTTTGCAAATCTGAACCTGAAGCACAGAGAAAGGTGATGCTGTGCCTGATGGTGCTCAAGAGGTGCAAGGTGGGAGACCAAATTCTCCAGAGTCCTGGTCCACTGCACTGTTGTGCATTGTGCTTTAAACAATGTGCAAAGTTAATTTAAACAAATTTAGTGTGTGATGAAAGCTGAATGTTTTAAAGTTTTTCAAGGCTGAAAACAAACATAAATATGACTTACTTTTTTTACATATTTCCATAGTCTTTTATGATAAAATTGCTATTGCTTTTTTTAATCTGTCAAGCTTTGAGTGTTCCCTTCCTGAACCAGGGTTCCTGTCTCATTTTGATCCTTTTGCAGCTTTCTGAACTGTCTTAAATCATTGTGTAACTTTTTCTGCTTCTTTGTTCAGCCATCTGAAGGATTGGAAGCTGTTTGCTTTTGACCTTGGGGAATTTGGCACATGAAGTGTAATTTAGGTTTATAGTGAAGGATTCCTTTACATTAAAGGAAATTATTTAGTGCTATTCCTTGTTGATTATCAAATTAACAGGATTAAAATATGTCCTAGGCATACCGAAGATTTAATGGTTCATTTTGTTGGTTAAAGTTTGCCTCATTCCCAAATTCCCTTTTTCAGTCTCAGTTGTATTTATTCATTCTCTGAATTTATCATGTGATGGGAGAAAAACTGCTCTGACGAAACCAGGATGATGCAGGGAAACTTCTTCATGATCTAGATTTTCCCTTCAGCCTAAGTGTTCAACTGTGGAATTTTCCTGCTTTTCTGGCTATTTGATCCCTGCATGTCATTTTGGAAGGCAGAGCTTATGTCCTTCGCTCTATATTTCCATGATTTGGTAGAATGAGCTCATTGACTTGTTAATTCTGGAATAGTTCATGTAGAAACATTTTATTGTTTGAGTAGAGAGAAGATGCAATGGAAGTCTTGAGTGTCAAAGAGCCCTGACCCCAGTCCAGGATCCCACTGTTACCTGCAGTGCCCATCCTCCTTCTAACTACAGAAAATAAGAACAGGCTGCACCAGCCCTTTCCCACCTGAAGTCTTACCCAGGCACCATGTCAGGTTGGACATTGATATGTATCTGAAAGGTGTTGATGGCAAAGTTCTTAACCCTGTGAGTCAGAACTGGAGAGTCACTGTGCTGAGGATAGAGCTACAGAAAAGGTCTCTGGCGTTACATGCCTTGTAATTGGATTTTGATTGCACTTTCTAATGAATTAGGTGGTTGGCTTCTTTTCACCAGAAAAGACCACTGTGTTGAATTCAGAAGAGTCAGTCTGGACAGACTTTTTTCAGCTAAAGGAAAGTTAGAATTTTCAAAGTGGTCAAAACACATTAAGTTTTTAATTTTTTCACATGATGGGGGTTAAAACATTTTCAGTTTGGAGAGTTAATTAATTTTGAAACAAAACAAAAAACTCTGAAACACTAAAAATAAATAACCTCTTTTTCTGACGTGCCACCATTTCTTTTTCAGATTCTATTTAAAACTTCTGTACATATTTAACTTTTTGTACCAGTTTAATACAGAAAAAATTTCAAAATACTGATTTCTTGCAGGATAAGAGAATGTACACTTTCCCCCCACAATGTAAGGTGACAATCAGTAGGAAAACTTAAGAAATAGGGCTGAAATGAAACCAGAGACCATTTGCTGTTGCTTTCTGCCACAGAAAGGCAATGGGCAAGGAGGGGACTTACATACAGCATACTTTTGATATATATACATTAGGTTATATGTTCATCACATCCTATTTGGTTTCCTCTAGGCTTTGTTGCTGAAGGTTTTCAAGAGTGGCAGCATCCCAAAACAGCTGCTGAAAGAAACCAGAATGCAAAGTAGCTGGTATTAAAGAAACCAAAAAGTTGTGCTTCCGAGCTGGCATGACTGCAAAGTGACATGGTGTGGGAACAGGCTGCTCCTGACAGGAGGAAGGGTCGGTGGGATAGGCAGGGAAGTAAGAGCTGGAGATGATGGAAGTGCAGTGCTGCAGTGCCCAAGCCTGACTGACAGAAGCTGCTGGCACATGGGCAAGGAGGAGGAGGGCAGTTGCCATGGCTCAGCTTGAGGGAATGGCTATAAAGGAAAGAAAAAGGTTCAATATGTGGGGTTTGGCCCAGTGTTAGGGTAAAAGGCAGTCTCTTTAGCTGAGTTATATTGAAAGAGAAAGGGCACACTGGGGAAAGGCTCCTTTGAGTTGGATGTGGAGAAGTAGAAATAATAAGAGGAAGCTAAGACTGGTTCATGCCAAGCACTGCAGAGTGAAAAAGGTTCCTGGATTCGAAATAAATTCAGCTGAGAAAGAAGCCCTGAAAGGAAGTGGAAGAAGCCCCATCATTTGAAATACTATAACAGGAGTAGACAAAGCATTCAAAAGTGCACTGCAGGGAGCAGTCTTTTTTTGGCAGGGAGCAAGACTTGGATGACCTCATAGCTTCTTTCCATCTCTATTAGAATCAGAGAATCCAAAGTCTTTCTCAGAGCACCAGCACAGCCGGCTCTGAAGGAATGCCCAGTTTTGGCACCGTGGTGTTGGTCAGTACCACTCTGCATGTGCCAGCCCCTGCAGATTCCCAAAGCAATCGTTAATAGCTCTGCTGACAAACTCTCTGATTAGTGTGAAGTACTAACAAGCTGTGCAGTGTATTTTTGACAGTTTTCATCACTGAATGAACCAGACCTAAAATGGAGCATAAACAAAATTTGCATTTTCATGTAAGATGGCTGGGCAGAAAGACATTGTTATTGCATTTCTATATCCCTTTGCTGCACAGTGATTGAGGTGCCCAGTTAGTTATAGCTGGCCAGTTCTTTTTCTGAAGTCAGATTTCACTTTTGCTTTTCTATAGTAAGTGTTTGATTTAAAGAAGATGAAATCTGTTCAATGTATTAAATTGTAACAAGAAGTTTGGCACATACTGTTGGTGTAGCTGCATTCTCCATTAAATCCCAGTAGCCAGACTTTGAAACGTAGGCAGCTTTTTCAGCTGTACAGCTCCAGTGAGGGATTTTTTAAAGAAAAAATTCTTAGGAACCAGTGGAAAAAAAATCATGAAAATATACTCTCCTATGTAAATATTACAGATTCATTGTGCAGCATCACTGGTTCTACCTTTGCAACAGTGAAATGATTCTTACACATCTTCTGTCTCTCCCCTCCAGTGAGACATTTTGGTGGGAGAGAAGCTCCCTGTCTGCCCTACATTGGGTCTTCCATTTATGCTTTCCCTCCTCAGCTTGGTTGCAAACTACCAGAAGGTGCAAAAGTAGCTTTCACACCCAAGGGCAGCGTGTTTTCTCCCATCCCCTTGATTTTCAGGCTCTTTGCCCAGTCTGGCTCCACTGCCATGTTCTCCTCTGCCCTTCCCAGCACGACTCGAAGGCAGCAGAAAGCAGCAGGAAGGCTCTGTACTCACTTTGTAAGAGATTGTTTTCACTCCCAACAAAGAACTCTGGAGCACTGCGGAGAAACAGGATTTGGCCTTTCTGGACCTCTGCTGCCTGGCAGCACATTATGATTACCTGTGAATTTGGAGAGGGTTTGCTAACATTGTCCTAAGGAGGCTCTAAGGAGCCGTGTGCCTCTCTGCCAGCATCACCTGGGGAATACAGAGGTGTTGCTTTTAAGGGTCTGATGGGTTTTTTGGTTTGCGTTTTTAGTTTGCCTAAAACTGGACCAGCCTTGACAGCGATGCTGTTTGCTCAAGAGGGAAACGAAGAAGTTTTCAATTGTGTCTGCATTTGTCAGTAGAAAAATGGAAATCTCTTAGGGAAGAGTAGGAACAATTGAATTATTTTATGCTGAGGCACAGTAAAACTCATTTTGAAAATTACTGCCTAATGCCCATAATTTATTCACAGTATCTAGTCCCAGTAGAGCTAATAAGACTGTTATGCACGTAAAATTAAGAATGCACATGAGAGCTGGTAACATCAGAATCTCATGTTTAACTTATATTTTTGAAAAAATATCTTTGTGGTAAAATATTTTTTATTATTTTGGATTTCCTAGAGGTTTAACAGCACATTCCCAAATTGATGGTGAGCTTAGAAGGAACTTTTTAAAAAGGAATCCAAGGTTTTGGGTGCTAAGAGGGCGCTTGCAGAAAACCTCCAGGAAATGCCGTTTCTATGTTTAGCTCACTGTCGTGAAAACTCTGTAGGGATGTGAGGCGGGAAGCACAGAGTGGGAGAGGTTTAGCAGAGCTGGAAAGTGAGAAATTGCACTTTCCGTGGATCATCATGTGCTAAAAAATCAGGCAAGGTTAAATGAAATAGGTGGAGAGGGGAACTAGAAGAATACGCTAGTGATAATAAGAACAAGATGGGAAGCACAGATGCTGAAAGTAAAGAGGGGATTGTCAGATTTATGACTGTTGATTCATTTCCAGTAGTCACTCCATTGACTATTGATGTATCACTTTATTATATGTGATTTTTGCTACGCCTGGAGTTCAGTAACACTTCACAGAGGCCTGTCTTAATGACAGGAAGGGAGCAAAGGCCAGCAGTATCTCTGGGCAGCTGGACAGTTCTGATATACTCTTTCCCTGCCCTGGAGTCTTTTTTCTACTGTTACCCAAATAGAATTCTCTTTAAACCTATCTTAAATTACATAAAGTGCTTCCTGACCTTTGTTACACCATCACTCTGAACAGTGCTTATAGCTGAGGTATTTTAAATTGTCTTTTTTTTAAAGATTTTCTCAAATTCTCAAATGTTCATAAATAATAGGTAAGAAAACTCTGTCTGTTAAAGGAGGTACCAAATGGTTGAGATGATTAATTCTTCCAAGAATAGCTACCTGCCTACAAATACCTATGGAAAGATTGGAGATGTCAGTTGTTTGGAAGAACTCAGTTAGTGGCATTTTCTATTTCTACGCTACTATGGATTTTACAGAACAAAGATATATATACAAAGGCAGAAGTATACAGGCATTAGTAACAACTGGGTTTTGCAATATTTGATTTCACTTCAATATGCACAGGGTTATTTTTAAAACCTTTGCTGGGTACTCCTGCATACTTATGATTTGGCTGCCATTTGCACAGCGACACAAGCGTGGCTGATGTAGATGTACCCTTTGTGGAGCAGCGTTAATTTAGCCTTGCACACACACATTCTAGTGAAGCTCCTGTGGCCTGGGTTTCTGCTGCCCTGTGTCTGTGTCCCTGGATGAACAGATGGATGCTGTAGCTTCACTGCTTTTGCCATTAATCCAGTGGTGGCTCTACTGCTCTTCAGCTGGTGGGAGGCTCAGGAGAAAATGTAGAAAACATGGGCATGTGTGCACACCTGTAACACAACAGAGGTGTAAGAGAGCAATACAGTGTAAATGAGGGCAGTGTAACATCAAAGGTAACACACATCAGTGGTAATTAGTGCTTCAAGCTCTCTCTGGGAGTTTTGTGGAGGTTGAACAAATGTTGGAAGGTGGTTCCTGTCACACACCTTGTAGGTCAGGCTGCAGCTGCCTAACTGTGCCGCTCCAGGGCATTTTACATCCTTTTCTCTCCAAACGACTTGGAAGAGCAGTCTGAAATTCCTGGGTATTTGGGTTGTACCTTTCTGTTAGTGCGAGAAGCTGTTCACACTGATGTGCAATGTCTCAAGACTTAGCCCTGCCCCATCCATCAAGGTTGAGAGACTTCCCAGAACTGCAGATAAAACACTATTCACTATTCCTGCCTTGACCTCAACAGTCTCAGCTTGTATAGAAGTTGCTTGGAGCAAAGAAATAGGGGGAAAAAAAAAAAAAAAAGAGAAAGATCTTTTTCCATCTCCTTTATGTTTAGGGTCTGAACTTGCCAAAGCTTTGTTCTCCTCCAAAGGGACCTCTAGCTGAGGTCTCTCTGTGTCTCATCCCTCCTTTCCCAAACTCAGCACTGCTGTACTCTGTCTATAAAAAGACCTCAAAACAGTCCAGAAAAGAACTGTTGTGACTGCTCCTAATAGACTGCAGTGTTTTGATCAGCTTAACGGGATCCAGGTCTCCACCCATCTGCTCCTGGCTGTCCTCTTCTGATGTTTCATCTTTACCTTTTACATGGTTGATTTTTAGGCATCTTGTATTCTGGGGTTTTTTCATGCTAAAACCAGGAGCTGAGGGGAGGAAAGAGGTAAGAACAGCTCTTTGGACACAAGTCCAGATTTAGCTTGGTTAAGTGGATTGTGAATAATGTTCAGGAGTGGGAAGTTTAAGATTTTCATGGGTGTTAGAACTTGTAAGTTACTTACTTAGGATACAGGAATGACTTGATGTTACCAAATTTTCTTTGCCACGTACTGACTGAGATAATCAGCTATTTTAGAACTTGGAAGTCTCTTTCATTCTAACCTGCTGAGTACTTTTCTAAGCTTAAATGAGGAATTTCCTTCCAGACCATTATACCACTGAAGCAGAGATGCCATTCCAGTTCACTTAGTGGGGAAATAAGTTATCTAAGAAAAGAAGAGAGACAACCAGAAAGCCACACTCAGAGAAAGGGTCTGATCTCAGCAGTAATAACATTTTCCATTAAATGATATTTTTAATATTAAAATGTTTATCAACCTCTGTCCATTGAAAATAATTAAAAGATTGCAAATGCAGATTTGAAGCTGAGGACAGGTTATGAGTTATTTTGATTTGATTTTGATTTAAGCTGTTAGCTACTTGTGGAATGTGGTTGCTCAGTCAGCTCACATGCTTTTGTGTCTGTGCTCTGCCTTTTATGATGTTCTTGTGGGAAATCAATATTTTAGATGCCTCTTGTCATGAGTAAATTTGTGCATGGAATTCCATTTACAAAAGTCTATCAAAAACAAATAAAAGGCACCAACTGCATTTGAGGAATTTATTATTTAAGCAAACGTTCACACACATCTTTTGGTCATTATCTTCCTATCCATAAATTGACTAATATTAAATATTTGGTCTGATTATGTTCTACATAAGAGGATATAAGCTTCTTCCCTTCCAAAAATAACATTAAAGTCTGCAACTATTAACAATTCCTTTTAGAAATAAATGTTAATGAAAAGCAAATAAACACAACTGTGTATTATACATATTATTTTACAGAGTTCGTTTAGTTGAAAGAGGATCTCCACATAGTTTGCCTCTCATGGAATCTGGAAAAGTAAGTACTGAAAGAAGATTTAAATGTACCTTTTATGGTATGTACTTTCAGTAAATATCCATTTCTCTTCCTTTTACATGAATGTAGTGCTGGGGAAGGCGTTACCAGCTGTGCAGGTTGACGTCCTTCCCTTACGGTTGAGGTTACAGCATGATGGCAGTACCTGATGCATTACTGCTCTTTCAGAACCTGTACCTCACGCTTTTATGCAAAAATCAGTTCCTTCTTTTATGCAAAAAGAAGGTGTTTCATCCCCTGCATGTCACTCCTGAAGCAGCTGACAAATGTGCCACTGGCGCCGGCAGTTCCAGCAATGTCGAGCCCACCTGCAGTGAGAGCAGCTCTGAGATGACCAGCGCTGTGCTCATGGCTACTGCTCACCTGCACAGGGACTGTCCCTGCTGGGGCATCTGTGGGGACAGGGCGAGGACACAGGAGCAGCCTCTGGTGCTGTGGATGCTCAGCTGAAGCTTTCTGTCCACGGCTTTGCAAACATTCATGGGCAGAGGGTGCTTGCTTTTCTATTTTGGGGTTCAACATCCACCTCTGTATTGCTGAATGTCCCTTACATGAGGTCACTGGCAGGTCATCATTCTCAGGAATGATTATATTCATGGTCTATTTTTTTTGTACTATACGTCTACTGTAGCTTTTCAAGGATTTCTTCTAGTGTCTAATGAAGGTTCTTTGGGGACAAAAGTCAGCATTTGATTGCATAAGATGGTACCTGCTTTCTTACTGCCTCATGTTTTCTTTCAATAGATCCTGCCAGGAGTACGTATCATTATTGCTAATCCAGAAACAAAGGGACCCTTAGGAGATTCTCATCTTGGTGAGGTGAGTCATGGAAACCTGAACTTTGTATGCTCTGAACTAAATTGCAGAGATAAAGCTATCGTTGTGCATGCTAATGATTTCCTATAATACATCTTATCAAATGCCCAGTTAAGAAAACAGTGAATTCCAGTGGTCTTTGTAGTCTGTAAAGTGTGGGTTACAATATTTGTGTCATTATTAAAATTGTTAGTAACATACTTGCTAAATGCTAATACCTCAAGTTAAAAAAAATGAAAAAAGCCTCTATTTTTGCTAACTGTATTTTATACTTGCTGCTTCGCTAATTCTGATGGAAGCTTACATGAAAAGTAAGTTTATTGATTAGTCTAATTTCAGCTAGATGTTCTTCTAGTGCTGTTCTCTATAATCATTGTGCTTCATTGCACTGAAGTGCTCTCATTAGCTGAGTTGAGCAAGGCTATATGTTTTTCAAATTTATTTTATGTTTCTAGAGTGAGGAAAAAAATTATGTTGTTTTCAAGCAGTTAAAAATCTAGTTAACAAAATGAAGAACATGTTTAGTCATAATTAAAGCTACAATCTAATTTGTGAGTTTCTGTAAGAGTTCATTAATTTGAATCTGTAAAAACTTCCATGATGCTTTGAGTTCAGTGGAATGAATCCCTCTCCATAGGTGAAGGTCCCTGACCTCACCCTTTAAAATAATCTGTCTGTCTGGTGTTCATGGAGGATGCTCTGCTGGAGTAAAGACACTGAACCAGGAGCAGGGGACTTGGCATGGCTCAGATCTGCACTGCAACTTCAACAAACGTAGATTGGGGTGTCTGCCTGAAACTGGGTTCAGAAACAGCATTAAAAAGGCATTTTTAGCATTATCTAGCTATGACTAAAAATACTTGCATCAAGAATTTTCAATAATGCTTCATTCTCAAAAGCTGCTTTAATTAATACCAGTATAATTGCTTTTAACTTAGATATGGGTTCACAGCACTCACAATGCCAGTGGGTATTTTACCATCTATGGAGATGAATCTTTGCAGTCAGATCATTTTAACTCAAGACTCAGCTTTGGAGACACACAGACTATTTGGGCTCGAACTGGTTATCTGGGGTTCCTGAGAAGAACAGAACTCACAGATGCAAATGGAGGTAAGAGGTTGCTCATTATCCAGGTCTGTGCAAGTAATTTGGGTTATTCTGAGGCTGACACTGTGTCTCTGGCTCTGCAGTACCTGACATGTTCCATCTATGAAGCCTGTAGAATTGCAAAAAACCCTTTGTTAAAATAGTCAGAAAATAAATCAGAGGGCAAGATTTCCCTGCTGAAATAGTTGCTTTTCCTTTGCTCTGCTTCAGGTGCTATAAATCCCCACCACCAGTGACCTTTTGGCACTGCTTATGTACCCAGTGCTTCACCTTGAAAAAAATGGAATACAGCTGAAAGTGCCATCATTTGCTGTGGCAGTTGTTTCCCCAGGAATGCATTTGTGCAGGTGGAAGAAGCCTGGTGGGAGTCTGAGCTCTGTCCCTCCAGTGCCCACCGCCTCCTCTGTTACAAACCTTCCACAGGAGCCGTCCATTCCTCAGAATTTCCTGTCTTTAACCCCGCGGGGCTGGTTACTGAAATGTATCACAGGCCGTAGCCTGCAAGAGAAGCTGTGGGGTGTTTGGGTTTCTGTCAGGAAGGTACAGGATTCCCTTGCTTGCTTTAATGAGATTCTTTGTCTCGTGGACACACGAGAGCGAGACAGCTCTGCCAGGCACACAGAGTCTGTGCTTGGGAAAGCGTTACTTTCCTGTGATTTTTTTGGAGCACAGTGCCATGAGCAGCTGTGGCTGAGCTGGCCAGGGGAGGCTGCTGGCCAAGTAGGGTTTCCAGCAAAGCTGTGAGCACCTCCAAGAGTGATCCCAGGGCCATCAGAATAGCCACTATTCAGCCAAAGGAATAATTAATCAGATCTGAAAGCATTTCAGTAATCACTGTGGATTACGCCTGCTGCCGTGTTCTTATGTTGGCAGCTTCTGCAGAGATTTACCTTGGGTTGCACAGGCGTTTTTCATCTCATAACGATAGCCCAGCCCTGAGAAAACTCAGGATTCTCTGAGGATATTGCAACTTAAATATTCAAATAGCTTAAGTATTCTCCTAGCAAAGAGTTGCTCCATTCTCCTCCTGCTTTTAGCTCCCAGTGCAGAAAGTTCTCAGCCCTTTATTAGGTGGAGCTTATGTTGTTATTACAGTTCTACCATGCAACTATCCAAATTCATGTAAAAAGAGTCCGTTATCTGATTTTTTAAGTGTATTAGCAATTTTTTTTTTTTCATGAATAGCATGTAATTGTTTCTTTTCAGCATAGTGTATTTTACGAAGTGTAATTTCAGCCTCATTTATTTCTTTACTAGGTAAAAATTTTGGGCTATGAGAGTGTTACGCTTCATTTACCTGAATGAGCAATTTGCTACCTGGCATATAGCACATGATTTTAGTTTCTTGATAAACACCTTTGGAATACACCAGAAGCATCTGTAGTGACCACCTCAAAGCTATTGAAAGAACATCAGCCAAACTGTTAGGATCCAATCTGTTCTTTGTCTTTGAAAAACAGAGAGAAATAAGGAACCTACTGTCTATTTAGAGTGCCTTAAAAGACTCTAATGGTGTTAGACAGTGTCTGACAGAGTGTCTAACAGACTTACTCTGCTCTGCATCCACCTGGGAGAAATATGGAAATTAAGGCCACTGTCTGTGGATGAAGATTTCCATCTTTGTCTTCTTCAAATGGGAGTAGTGTTTCTGCTTTCCTTTCTTCTGTTTTTTGCTCTGCATTGCACTTCAGTAATGGAAAATGTTCATTAGTGCAGAAATCACTTTGAGATTTCAGAAATTTGAGGATAACTTATGTTGTACTTATTTTACTTATTTCTTAATGTGAACATTTTTATAATTTAATGTACTGGAGAATAGAATCTTTTTTTTTTCCCTTACTACCAGAACGCCATGATGCACTTTATGTGGTGGGTGCATTAGATGAAGCCATGGAATTACGAGGGATGAGGTACCATCCGATCGATATTGAAACATCCGTAATTAGAGCACACAAGAGCATCACAGAATGGTAAGGATTATATAACATCAGGGCCCTTATAAAAAGCTTAAATATCTATAATGTCTGGGTTTTTTCCTTGGATATTGCAATTGATCCAGGAAGTTGCCTGTCAGGATGGTCACAGGATTTATAACTCAGCTGCAAATGTGTCCTTAGGATGAAACTTTTAACAAACAGATTTAATCAGAAAGGACTGATTTCTGACAAGTTCATTCAGTAGGTTTCTTTTTTTTGTTGTTGCTTAGAAGGAGTAAGCAAGCAAACATTTCAAATAAACGAACACACTAATAAAATTTATTAGTGAACACACTGTTATTTTTGAATTGGTTATTAATAAAAGAAGCAGTGATCAAATCAAGGTCGCAATGAAAATTGAAGCAGTAAATCAATGAGTTAGTAATGATGTTGTCTTAATCAATGTATCATCCTCAGATGTACGCAGCAGGTAATCATTTCTTGAGGCCGACATGAGCACAAATTGCTTTTCATTATTCTTGCATCAAAAGACTGAGTCAGGTAGTTGTTTTGTTTTGATACAGCCTCAGCTCAGCTATTCACCTTTCGACCAAAATGAACCTGTCGCAATAGCCAGAGCAATTTAGTGAGTATAAGATGTGACTCCCCAGTTTTCCTTTCAGTTCTGGCTGCAGAGGTGTGGCCTGGAGCAGGAAGCTTAATAATGAATGAAGCACAGCAACTGGACTGGTTTCTTTAGTAAAAGACCTTGCTTTTTAAAAAATACCTGTTAAAATGAATGCTGTTAGTTGCTTGGCTGACTGTAACTGAGGTTTTGCCTTATTGCCTCCTGCCTAGAGCATCATCACTGCTGGTGTGGTTTTGTGCCAGCCAGGCATTACGCAGGGAGCCGGACTCCGTGCCCTCATACCAACCAGTGTGAACACTTTAAGAATGTCATGAAATTCCCCTTGAAAATTTGGCAGATCAGTATCAGCAGTGGATGGGAAGTTTTCAGATCAAGCTGTGTAAGGACTGCTCTATTATAGGATGGCCACAGAGTCACAAATCGATGTGCTCAGCAGTACCTGTTTGTCAGAGGTTTGTGTCCCCTCAGATGTGAGCTCACAGGCAGTGAAGAAAGTAACCACATCACACTGCAGAAATGGGTTTCAGTACCCAGAAATGCTTAAATTATGTTCCTGTTTTCAAGACTGCTGAGAGCACTTTGAGGATCCTTTTTGTTCCACAATCATGGAAATCTTGAGTTAGATAGTGGCAGCTAGAAGAGGGCTGGGGGTAAGCTGGAACGACCAGAGGAAAAGGTCACTGAATTTCTGCAAGAAGGTAGAAGTACATGCAAGTAA
The DNA here is from genome assembly GCA_013400975.1 of Atrichornis clamosus. NCBI lineage: Eukaryota > Metazoa > Chordata > Aves > Passeriformes > Menuridae > Atrichornis > Atrichornis clamosus. The sequence continues at coordinate 126,443 of WBMZ01012618.1, read as the reverse complement.
TTCTCAGTGCTTTAACTCTTCCCAGTAATTGAGTGATAGTTACAAGGCACACGAGTGAGAATTCAGAACACTGTCTGTACTACTGCTGACATTTGCCCAAAGGCCAATATTTAAAGTCTTCAAGGTGGTTTTTTCCTCAAAAAGACAGGTTGCTGATGAGTTAGATGTGTCTCTGATGTGGTCCCTACAGAAAAGGGACACACGGTTATTCAGAGCAACATCTGGTTTGCTCACAGTTCCCAGCCTCTTCCTAGCCAGTGCTCTGCCTAATAACCATCATGGTGGAGTTTCATTCACAGTCCCTATCCTGACTGTCGACTTCTCTCACGCAACTTGTCTTTTAACTTCCCTGAGAGATCCTCCTCTTGTCTTTGTGAAACACCCCTTGACAAAATAATACCCAGCTAAATCTTTTTGTTTATGATCTGTGTATGCCTCTGTGGACAGGGGCATGAGCCTCTCCCCTTGTTTCGGTTGCAATGACCCATTAGGGATTTACCTGCATCAATTCCCGTTTCAAACAAAAGGTGCAGGGTATGTCCAGTTGATAGATTGTAAAAACAGCCTCCAAGAAACACATGCCCATTTTGTAACATTGGACACCACTGAGCGAAGCAGTGACTTGTTGACTGACATGTTATCCTGCTGGACAACTTCTGTCATTGGGGATCAGATCTGAAAGGTCATTTAAACTTATTCTTGTCTCTTAAGAAATTTTAGCACAAAGTCAACAACCTCTGACTCTGGACTTCCTGTGTCTCAATACATAACAAGCAAGAGATTGGCACAGTCTGGTTTTATTGTGATGTAGACCTACACCTGGCATTTTGAAAGTATTTCTAATACCTCAAAATATATTGAAAAATAAGGTAATGGGTTTTAATTAAAGCACATGGTTGACTCATTTAAATGTCAAAGTCTCGAAAGAGGAAAAGAACAGAGCTTCCTGGAATTTGCTAAGAAGTGGTTTTCTCTCTCTGCATAATGGCAAATAGGCAAAGCTACACAAGGTATTTGGAGAAGAAAACAATTAGTAGCTTGTTTTTCCTGAAGCATTTGGTAACATGGAAGGAGCAGGAGGGGCCATTCCCAGCTCAATGCATTGACTGTTTTGCATCTATTGGGTGTAACTTGATAATAGCTTGAGGAAAGGGCAGCTTTCCTGGGTCCCCAGTTTTTTGGTTTGAGGTTTTTTTATTCATCCGTTGATGTGTTCATAACTGATACATGCTGGCCAATGTATGTTCCTCTCAACTAGTGAGAACATAAAAGGCAATATTTCCTTTTACTTACAGTGCTCATCACTGAGATAGAACCAAGACATATGAAATGAGTTTTAAATTAAACTGAAATTTAAATTAAACTGACACTCTTGGGAGTGTCAATGATTTTAGCACTTAATAGAAGGTACATGAAGGTTTTGGGAATCAGTTTCCTGAATTCAGACAAACTAATTTCTTCTAAGTCATGTTTTAGGAGCCTGCTTCTGAATCTTGCTATTAATTGCTTTTCCAAATAACAAGCTGGCAGTAGTTCTAAGGCATGGTTTCAAATGATAACTTATATTTCAATGACATCTCCACAGGTTTTTTTGTTAAAATAAATATAATTTAGATGTTTGCACAGCAATCCATAAAATTTCTAGGACTTCTCTGGAGATGGTCACGTGTGCAGACTGGTACTTCACTTTAATATTCAGCATCAATCAAAACTTACTAGAATGTCTGTGAAAACATAATTACAAATGAAAATGCATTTCACAGCAGAACTAAGTAAAAAGGGGCCTGCTCAGCCTTGCTTTGGCTGCTCATTAGTTTTCCAGATCAATAAGCACATAAGAATTCAATCAAATAGTACTTTGGCAGGATCTGAAAATGAATTTTTTTTTTTAAGGGTAAGTACTTTTCTTCTAAAATCCATTCTGTCAAATATAAACATAGAGCACATTTTCATTAGCTTTCAAAAGCTAACTTTTGGGGAAAGTAGATCTGTTTCCACAGTACAGGAATTTTCAGAGTTGTCTTTGTAGACTAAACCAGTCCACTTCTGTCTCAATCAAGCATTGACCTTAGGGTAAGAAGCTCTTTTGGAAGATAGTTTCTATATACAAAACATTCTGACTTTCAGATGCTTATGCTCAAGACAGTTCTGAGAAGTTATCCTCTGATTTTATAAGGTAAAGGAGAGGAAAGTACAGGGTTTCATGTATGACTTACATGTGTAGATTATTATTTTTTATTCTGTGGAGTGAGTTAGAGAAAGAAATAACCATCATCTGTGTCTTAAACACCTGCAAGGAAGAATGAGATTGCTCTTCGTGGCTGAGCTGTGCTGCCCTCCTGTGAGACGTAAGAGGCTTTGGAGACATTGGACATGTGGGGAGGAGGATGGAGGGAAGCTGTAAAACTACTGTGGAGGGAAGCATCCACCAGACTTTGAAACCTTCCAAGCCTCCATATTTGAAGGGATAAATGCATTATCTTGAAGCAAAATTTTAGAGTCTTACAAAGTTCTTTCAGCAAAGAGGAGACATTGGTGATGATGGTGTTCCCTTGACCGCCTCAACTGTTAGTCAGGAATGTAAAAACTCCTGTCCCCTTAAACCCAGCAGAAATAAAACGGTCAAAATAAAACATGGAAACACAGCTTATTTCTGTGGAAACCAATGGGTCCAGAAGAATTGCAGCTTTTTTGTGCTGAGCTCTGCCCTGCCTGGACAGCAGCCAGCCCATCCCCGAAGGTGCACAGCCGTGTTTGCCAAGCAGGCACAAGGAGGATGCCCCTCCCCGGGCACCCCTGTCAGCCTGCACTGTGCTATGTGCCTTCCCAGGGATCCTCATGCCTTCACCAGGCAGGGGTTATCCCACAGATCTTTCAGCTCAGACTATGCTCCTGCTGTTCTTCTTGGTGCCTCCTCTTTTAACCTCCTTGGCTTTTCTGGCTGCTCTTCAAAAGCGCCGGAGAAGACGCCTCCACACACACACATCACTCCGTGAGCACCGCAGAGCTGTGGCACTTCCCTGGCTCCAGAGGGGAACACATGCTGTCTTACTGCCTCCTTACGTGACAGGCAGGTTTCTGTGAAGTTCAACCTAACGTTTAATATTGCAGCAGTATTAAAGAGAGAGCTCATGGGGCTGTTCTGCCCTTGCCTGCAGCATGTTCTGTCTTGCTGCTCACACTTTGTGCTGAGCACACTGAAAGAGCCCAAGGAGTTCCAACAAAAGGTAACCAAGGTGCAAGAAAAAAGGATAAAAAATGCAAAAAAACCACCACTAATATTATTTTTTCTTTTGTTCCAGTGCCGTGTTTACCTGGACAAATTTATTGGTCGTTGTAGTTGAGCTGGATGGATCTGAGCAAGAAGCTTTGGACCTTGTTCCTTTGGTCACCAACGTGGTCCTGGAGGAACACTACCTGATTGTAGGGGTGGTGGTGGTTGTGGACATTGGTGTAATTCCTATCAACTCCCGTGGAGAGAAACAACGTATGCACCTACGAGATGGATTTTTGGCAGACCAGCTAGATCCCATCTATGTGGCCTACAACATGTAGTCTTGTACCTTAAAGCTTCCATGGACTTTACTATAGATGTATAAAATTTTTTTGTGTCCACTAAAAAAGTGTGCAGATAAGATGCTGACACTCATCAGAATGGAACTGTTTCTATTACGACTTTTCAAAGCGGTCACGATTGGCAGGAAATAAAATGTGAAATGTTTTCTTTTACCACTAAATTTTAGAAAAGAAGGACTATGGGGTAAGGCCCTTCAGTGTGTTGGAAAAGCCCATTTTAAACGTTTTTTTTTTGCTTATTGGACAATACTGCTTTTTGAGTAAATGTGGCTTTGTATTTTACATTAAGTAAGCTGAAGTAGATTTTTTTTTTTATTCTGCCCTCCAAATGGATTCTTTTAAAACAATTTGCATACTAATACAAATAATTGTTTCCTTCATTTGTTTTAATATGTCATAAAAAGCTGATGAATACAGATCCATCGCTAACTTAAGCCATTTTAGGTCCCACATCTTAGGAAACTATGTAGTGGTACGAGGAGAAAACCCAAAGTAGCACCTTTCAATTAGAAATCTTGCAGCTTTCTGTCAGAGATGCTGAAAGCCCAAAGGCCAAAGAGCCTTTGCTGTTAGCGTTAGAATGGAAGAAATTTATAAATAAGGTGTATTTCGGCAATGAGCTTGCAAATATCTTTGTACTAAACTAAAAAGATAAAATAAGTTAACTACTTCTTCTGTAATTATGTACAAAACGTTTAATTTATTTTGATCTCTTTAGAAGTATAAAAGAGAAAAAACATTCAAGAATATTAAACTCTTGAAATGTTTGCTAATATAAAAACAAAGTGTTGTATTATCTTGAGTGGATAGTATCACATCAAATATATATATATGAAATATAAATTCACTAATGACAAAAGATTTTAAAGTTTAAAATGCAGTACTTGTCACTTGCATGGTGTCTCCCACTGTAGATAATCAAATGTTACTCACAAATTTTTTGGAAAAAAGAAAAAAGCAATCCTGGATTGCTAAGTATCCCTGTCAAAAAGAATCCTCTAGATACCAGCAAGTGGAATTATTGCTGCCTTTAAGGCAGTGAATGAATTTAAGACTAAAAAATGCACTACAATAATTTTCTTTTCTTTGCCATGGAGGCAACAATAAATATTTGTGCTGGCATGTGCATACACTTGTTAGACTTAGAAAAGGCAGGTTGAGGAATAGCACTGTTGTCTAGCTGCAGAACTTTGTTGCACAATTTTTTTCATTGTTTTAGTTGGTGTTTTTATTGCTATAAGGAAAAGTTTTGGGGTTTTTTGCACAGAGTTATCAATTTGCCTCTCAGCTAGGACACGTAGCTCGGTGGCCAACGCATCCAGTTTACATTTACAGGAAACGATTGTTTCGATGGTCTTTAATTTATTCCTTAACGGAGAGGAGCGTACAGTCACTACCACCCTCTGGCACAGATCGTGCATCTGCTAACTAGTCCCTAAACGCATTCAAACATCAGAGGAACCCATCTGCCTGGTTAAAGAACGGAGGAGTCCCGTGGTCTCCAGCCTGAGGCCATCACGGGAGAAGAGTAGGAAAACATGCATCACAGCTGCCTTCATTTTACTACCTTTGGAGAAAAGAGGGGTTTGATTCCCCGGTTCTGTTGTCTTCCCTGCGCCCCGTGCCCTGTTTTTTAAAACCTTCCCCTTCCTTCATGTGGTTGTAACTGAATTGACCTGTTTGTGATCAAGAGTGGGATTTACCAGCTGCAGTCCAAGAATGCTTTTCTTATTTGTCCCAAATGACGTTCATGTGCTGGCTCTCATTACCGGATATGCATGACTAAGATTGTTGCAGGGCAAGTGTTATCATGTTTATATCACGTATAAGGGAGTCTCAATGCTGGGTGTTAAAAATCTTTTTAAAAGGTAGGGACGTTTTAGTCTGCATGTACAGTACAGAGCATCTCGCCACGTCAGACGCGTTTTCTTTCAGACCATCTTTTCCGCCCTCACTGTCCTGTGAATAGCCCTATTCATGCTCTGCAGACCAATCCCATACTTTGTCAAATTCATTTTCTGCTCCCTAAAAAGAATAAAATCTGTTCTTAATGGCAAGTTGTTGTAAGGTTTCAGACAAGATGTTGATTGATTACAAACATAATTGCAGTGTGTGAACTAACTTGTGGAGTCCTGCTATCGCTGATCTCAGTACTGCAAAACAAATCTTGCTGTCGTTCAAAGCATCACTTTAACCTTCACGAAGTCAACTTTGCATTTGTAGAGAATAAAAGAACTGCAATGCAGTTGTGAAACGCAGTTAATAACAGCTCTCTTCTGCAACCTGTCATCTGTGGTTGTTAAATCCTGAGTTAAGAGAAATGATAAACTGAGTTTCTGGTTTTGTTGTGCAAGCAAAAGGAAGGAAACATTTAAGCACCATCAGACTGAGCAATAAAGAAGGATTGTTCTGTATTAGAAACTGTACTGTAGATAAACCATTCATGAGAATGTATAAAATGTTTGTCTTGTGACCTTGTGCTTTTGGAGTCAGACAAAACCATGTAATCAACTCGATGCACATGCACAAAAAGAGAGGGTACACAATGAACATTTAAACACAAAACTAATCAAACAGGAGCAGATTCCTCATGGTGCTTGTTTATTATATATATTTAATCCTGCTTGACACTTTACCCAAGGGAAGACTGTCCCTTTTATCAGTTGAATGTTAGCAGCGTTATTTCATAGAGTGTGGTGACTGGTTAGAGAAATTCATGTAACTCAGCCAATCACAGATTCAAACAAAAATTTTTATGTGCAAAGGACAGCAACCTTCTTGTATGTTAAACCACCAGTACGCTTTGTACATCTGTGATAACGCCTGTTTTATATTCAAATGAACAAATAAAAGCTTTTATTTTTGTTGCTCTGAAAATATCAGTTTCTTAATTAGTCATCTAAAATGGAGCTTCCGAGAGCTGCGGATGCTCGGTGGAGGAACATGGAGAGCTATACTGTAATTTTATTTTGTTTACCTCTCTTGTTGCATAATTTATTAGTACAAATCATTATACTTTTAACAATGTTTAAATACTGGTGTGGGCATTTCTTGCTGAAAGACTTTCATATGGCAACAAATGTTTTTTGTGAAATGTTTTTTTAATTCTTTTTAATATATTCAAATATACTGTTCACATTTTTGCTGAAAGTGTAAAGATTATTGTAAGCTTGGTAACATTTTGTGAGAAGCAATAACAAGCATTAGTACTGTAAAACTCCTCAAATTTGTCACTTATCACTTTTGTTGCAAGGTGTTGCTACTGACATGCTGCTAATCAGTCACCTAAGGAAGTTACTGATCCAGGTGTTACAGCTCTGACGGAGCTTTCTGCCAGTGGAAGTATATGGGTTACTGCTTGGTTACTCACACATGTGGGGATACAACCTCCCTGTCGATTCAGAAGCCTTGGGCGACCAGATAACACCTCTTGGAAATGTGATCTGCCCATTTCCATTGGCCTTTTCCAAAAACACCTTGATTTCTGAGCTGGCTCCCAGCTGCCGAGCACCAGCATCCCCAGAGAAGAGGTTTGGCACCAGCTCTGATTTTTCATATGTAATTTCAAAGGGTGAAATTCTCAGTTCTCGTGTCTTTGGAGGCCTGTCTGAGAAGCTCAGTATAGAATCCCATCTCTGATGGCTCAGGTTTCAGGTTGCTCATCAGAAGAGGTACGTGCAGGTTTGTGAACTTGTAATTTCCCTGAGAAGAGAGTGCAACCCAAAAATAGTGGGAAGGAGAGAGCAAGTTATGGGTGGCAGAAGGAAGAGGATGGCAGAACAGGAAGTAGTTTGTGATTCAATTTTACGAATAGTTTCATTAAAAAAAAGGGGGTTGATATTTTGTGTTAAGGGGGTTAGGGTTTTTAAAAGGTAAAAATATTTCAAGTCCATATTTTAAAAATAATTTTGGCAAACAGTGGCTGTAATACTGGAAAGCTGGTGGGGAATCTCAACAAGAAACAAAATTAGGGTTAGAAGAACCATGCACAGTAAGAACAGTATAATTTATTCATTATCAGGTTGATACTAAGAAGGTAAGAACTGGAAAAAAAACTTTATAAAAGACCGTCTTTCCTTTTGTGCTTTTCAGCACAAAGATTTGCTTTGTGCACCTTTATTATGAAGGTGGGGAGGGACAGACGTGCGCAGAGATTAACAACATTCTCACCAGTTGTCTCACAAGTCACCCACTTGGCCACGTAATGCTCTGCACTACTGGGGAGGCAAATCCCAGCTGTGGCTCCTGCCTAGGCACACACATGGTTTGAGGGGGCTGGGCTTTTTTTGCTTTAAAAAGGAACCAGATTCTGCATTCATTTTGTTTGGGGCTGTAAATACAAATACAAAAGTTCAATCTGAGTTACTTTTTGATATCTGGAGTGCTCCATTTGGCAGCCAACCTTCCCAAAAGCTCTTACTCACCATGATTTCGGGTTCTCCTTTTAATGGTTTTTCCGTTCGCTTTTGAAGGGTATCACCTGAAAGCTGGTCCAAAAACCCTCTCAAGCCTTGCCTCATTTGTGCTGCACCTGACTGAGATCAGCATCTCTGAAACAGCAGCTCCCACCTTCTTACACAGCAGACCAGGATCAGCCCATCTCTGCACCTTCTGGCATCATTCTGGCACTGGGAACAGCATGGCACTTCAGATCAACCACAGGTTCACTAAGCAGGCTGTGCTGCATCATGCCAGTCAAAGTCAGTACCAGGTGTGCTCTAACACGTCCTTCTGGTCTGCATGAACAAGATTTCTCCAAAGCCAAGGCACTATTGTATTCTCTGTGATCCACACAGGGGAAAAAAACAACAGAGCCTTTTCCGCAGGGACCCCAGAGCACATAAGAAATTTTTAAAATTATTGCAAAATATCCTACAGTGATGGCCAGTTAATGGGTGGATCCTAAAGGCACAAAGCTGATCTTTTAATTTCATGCTTTGGTAGACTGCAAGGCAAGGACAGAGTTTATCCCTACCCAAATGGTTCGGGAAACTAAAAAAACAACCAGGTCTGTGTCAGGGAAATGGCAGGACTGAAGTACAGAAATCCTGGGGGAAGACAAGAGGAGGAAAAACAGCTGCAGGCAAGAAGCAAATAATGTTTCCATGAAGCCAGGTCAGGAGGGGAGTATGGCACAGCCAGTATTCGCGGACCAGTGGGAGACAAAAATTCGAGCCAACAACTGCCCAAAGGAAATTAGTGGTTGAGGAGGTACAAAGGAGTTAAATTTTCCACTGCACACACGTGCTCATTAGCATTTCTAGGATGCCTCTCCCAAACATTTGGGTTTGGATACTTTCCTGAAATCCACAGGATGATTTTTTTTTTTTTTTTTGCATGTCCCCCTCTCTCCTAACAGCACGTGGCTGTGAGCTGGGGTGAGGCTGCACCCTCGAGTGCCTTTGCAGGGTCCCTGTGTGGCTCAGCCCGGGCTGGCTGCTGCATGAAGACGCCTCTGGCTGCAGAGGCAGGCACTGGGCATCCACCATGGAAACCCACAGCCCACCCTGCCAGTCCAGGGTGTAGGGCCACAAAAACTGAATGGAGAGTCTTTAAGTTCTGCTCTCCTCTTACACCTCTTTGATTAGCAAAGAGAAAGAAAAAAGCAAATGAAGTGTGGTCTCAGCTATAATTATTTTTTTTTCCTTCAAAGAAGGGAAGTATTTTTTCATCTTGGAGCACAGCCTTTTTACAGAACAAGAGGCTTTTAACTGCTGTTTTAAGCCATAATAAAATGACTACTAGAGATCACTCAATTATCGAAATTTTCTAACAAAACCCAGATTTTCTTAAGTGAAAGCTTTCATTAAAAAAGCTCCCACTTCCAGTGGATCACCCAGCAGGGCAGTAGCCTCACTGCCAAACCGGTGTGACTGCCTTTTGCTGTGCCTGCATGAGCACATGCACTATCATTGGACGTTACTTACAACTACCAGCACCATTTATTTCTCCAGCACAATAGAGCCAGTGCATCTGCTTGAGAGACACAAAGTCAGGATGCAATCTGTCACTTTGGGATGTGGCAAAGTCCAGTTTTGATTAAGAAATGGTGAGCCACAGGAAGACTAATAATTAGAGGACATGTTGAGAGCACTTGCTCAGTGCAGACCTGCACTTCAAGTCATACTCTTAAAACAAATTAAAAAAAAATAAAAAATCCTGAGTCCAGATTTGACTTTGATTTTTAATAAGGATTGACTCTGCCTCAAAGAGAGAGTATTTTCATATTGGTCCTCCATGAGCAGCAGGAATTATATGACTTCCTCAATGTGCCTGTATGGATCCCATTAGGAATTACGCAAGTGTCTCAGAGGACTCTTCTGAAGTTCAGCAGGATCAGTCCCGTTCAGCCTGCACCCCAGTTCACAGGGAAAAGCCAGGCTGGAGGAGCTCCCAATTCCATGGGGAATGAGTGAGGCAAGGAGTCCCAATTTGCAGCACCAGCAGAGTTGCATGTGATCTTTGAGATTGGAGGGATGAAATCGTGTGATGAACTTCAGTTCTGTAAATAGTACGAAATTTGGCTAAAATCCACTTCAGGGCAGTGTTTGCTCCACAAAAAGCCTTCAGAGAACTTCCCCTGGTTTCTGAGTGCCTTTGCACAGAAGCCTCTCTGCTCTGAACACAGGATCAAGAAAGTGAACCATGGATTAAAATGGTGCTAAGAAAAAAAGTAGAAGATAAAGCAAAAAAAAAGTCCCTCCCCTGCCTGCAATCCCACAGTTACTCCTTTGGATGAAGTTCTGCATTTTTTAAATCCAGTCAGCCCTAGTGACATCATGTCAGTAGGGTTAACAGAGTTGGCCCATGTAGAAGGTGCTCAGGAATGTCCTGGTGGGTGTCTCCAACACGTCCCACACAAGCTGAGACCCCGAAGCTCAGTCTTCTTTTTTTAAACAACGGCTGTTGTGGGACAGGGACTCCAGACCGTGCTTTGCTGCAGCAAATGGTGATGGCAGTAGCTGGGAGGGATGGAAACACTCTCTCTGCCCAGGCAGTCCTGAGCAGGATCACAATTAGTAGAAGAAAACCAGGCAAATTCTGAACAAGCTGTTAAGGGAAGCCTGTAAATAGGTTCTATCTCTGCAGCTAATTCTGTACAGAGTGTACCTCCAGGAGCCTTGGGCTAAAGAGAAAGGCTCTGGGAGTGGATGTGGTACTAGGGGCAGAAGGTTGGCAGGCTGGGCTGTGCCAGGCTATGGAGGAGCTTGGGAGGCCTCTGGCTCTTAGGCTTGAGCCCCTGGCTGACCTGTCCCTGCAGGGACCCTCCCTGTGGCAACTGTTGCTTATTATTGTCCATAGCTTTCAAAGGGAGGCTCCTGCACCGGAACAAGCCCGAGGTGGCTCAGAGGTTTCTCAGTGTCTGTGTCACTTCAGGACAGGTCCAGTCCCTGCAGCAGGGATCTGCTGTGTGAGCTGCCTCCTGTTCCCCTTCCTGGCCCAAAATCCCAATGCCACCCCTCTGACTGGAGGGAAAGAAGCTCCAAAGCTTGGGGGCTTTTCCTGCAGGCGCAGCATTGCACCCACACAACCACGGCACAGAGAGGCAGCAGGAACGCGGCCCGGGCAGGGCTGAGCAGTGCTGGGCTCGGCCTCAGGCCCAGCGCAGACTCGCAGCAGCTCGGCCGCAGGGGAGCGGCGGGGCTCCCCGCTCTGGCAGCCGCTGGCTTTGGCAGCCCAGGGTTAAAGTGCCGCTGGCTCCAGCGTCAGTGGGAAAACACAACAAGAAACTGCATGACCGAGTTGCACATCTTGGGTTTCTTTGGGGCGAAACTAAAAGGCTTTCCAGCACTTGTGGTCTTTATGGACTTGTGAAAACACAGGGAAAGACTCTGTCACTCAGTCAAGTGTTGTGTCAGCCAAAGAAATTCTCTCTCCAGCACATAAGCAAGCCATGCATGGCAGAGTTTCTGGCTGTGCTTTCCTTTGGGAAGGAGCCCGTGTTGCTCCGTGGTGGGGCTGAGCTCTCGGGCAGGCAGCAGGGGATCTCCCTGCCCGTGCCCTGGGGTTTGGAGGCCTCGTTCTGCTCCCTCCCTGGGCACAGCCGATCCACACAGCTCCTACACCTCCCAACAAGGACAGTGAGTGGGATGCCCCGGCCACCCGAGGCACAGAGGGGTGGCTCATGCCAGGCAAAACCCTCTCTCCTGGTGACAGGGACTCCAGGAGCTGCTGTGTGCAAGGCACCGATTCCCTTTTGGCTTTTAATGAAGCCATTTTTCACCTTGAATGCTCTGTTACAGAGGATAAAACCACTTTACCGTGGACAAGCGTGGTGGGATCGTGGCTCAGAACTGGCCCAGTGCAGAGCTGGCTCCCACAGCTCCCATGGGAGCACGAGCAGGGGAGAGGCACAGCTGGCAAGTGGCAGCAAGTGGGGCCCTGAGCCACCTGCAGTGGCTGTTGGCAAAAGACACCTTTCCTGTTAATGAAGTAGTTAAAAATGCGAGTCCTCTGGCTTTATTAATAAACATTTTTTTTTCTGCTGCAGAAGTCCTTTTCCAAACACTAGTAAAACATTTCGTGTAACCAGACTCACAGTGTCTTCTGATGCAGAACTCTGTTTATTTTTAGGTACCTCTCTAGGGTAAATCCTATTTCCATTGAAGCTTCACGCCAGCTTAGTTTTCACTCAGGGAGTTAACAGCAACTGGCCGGTGGCTTCATAAACAAACACATCACTCTGCCTTTTAGCATGGAGTGCTCTCGCTCTCTTGGCATTCCTTCTGAATAATCTTCAATTATCAGTCCCCTTCTATGTACGAATTATCTCCAAAGTAGATGCTGTACTTATTTTCAGCCTCTCCACTGCTGTTTGCCATCCCTGAAGGCCTCTTTCCCTACTTCACTAGTGGCTCCAGGGTCATGGGGCTGGAGAAGTCCTGGGGCAGGCATGGCCACAGGGAGCAGGAGGGACAATTTAGAGTTAATTTTCTCTTGGTTCTCTTTCTTTTTCTGATTTTACAATTTTGAACCTTTAGCAATGAGCATTTCTTTTTAAAGAGTATTACTCAGAGTCTATAATAATTTTGAGCCTTTTGACGTCTGGAAATAGGTCTTATTGAGATAAAATATGGGGTTTGGAAGGTCCAAGATAGTTGGGGTTTTTTTCCTTTTATATTACCTATAAACATCTCTCACTTAAACCCAAAAATATTCTAGTGTTTTCACAAATGGATGGTCCTTTCCACTTGCAATTGTATTTCCTTAACATGAAACAATGCAAGAAGGGCCTTACTGAGTAAGAGATCCCCTCTCTATTTGATTATTTATGAAAGCATTTGGAAGTATATGCACAGATCACACATGTACCCTCACTCAAGGAGGCTAACCTGACTGTGAGTAACAAATCCCAAATATATTTCACAAACTTGGTCATTTAAGATTGTGAAAGGCAAACAAACCATGAGCTGGGCAGCTCACTCCACCTAAAGGAAGCAGGAGGCAGAAGCCACGGCTCCTCCTTATTAAAATAAAGGAATAGCCAGAGTTAAAAAAAAAAATTAAAAAAACATAGGACAAGCCAAGAATAAATATTTAAACCTTTAAGACTGATGCTCTAGGAGCACCATCTGCAGTGGTGAAGCTGCAGGAACTCAGAGAAACCCCGACTCACCCTGAGATTTCTGGTGGAAGGAAACCTGCAGGATTGGGGCAGTGCAAGGACAATTCTCTCCCCAGCTTGCCGGCTGGCAGTGACAGGGCCTGGTGTGGGACAGTGGTGGAGTACAGCAGGTCACAGATGATGTGTGTTACACAATGCAGGGGGGAAGCTGCCTTGGCACGTCCAGTGCATTTGATCCGTTTGATCCTGATCCTGGCCCCACTGGTGTCACTGAACTGGCAAATGCATGAGGGGAGGGGAGTGGAGGAACATTTCCACTGAGGATTTCTGCCACTGGGGTGCTGGTGAGTGTTGTGCTTGGAGGGTGACTGCAGCCATCAAAAAGAGGGGATGCCCTGGGAGGGGAGCTCAAGGGGGATGCTGCTTATTCCTGATCCTGCTTTGATGGCTTATATGATTCACTATGCTGGCTCTTGGCATTTAATCGAGTTTCATCAAGAGGAAGGAATAAAATTTGGCTCATGTAAGAGCAGAGACGTTTGGATAGTGAAATAACAAAAGAGACTTTTAAGAATCCCTTGGGACTTGCAGGTCTTGCCAGGTCTTAATTCCCACAGGGAAACTCTTAATTGCCACCGTGAAACCAAATCCCACAGTGTCCCTCTGAAGTCCCAGTGGAGCTGAAGGATGACCCACTCTGCCTGTGGCTCGTCCGCACATGGGCCAGTTTTCCCTTGGGGAGGCTGCGGGACGCGCTCTGTGGGCAGCAGCACCAACGTGGGCTCCCTCGGGCACCTCGCTGGCACCAAGTCATGGCTTCACCGGTGGGTGAGGGACTGTGCTGCTCCATGGCAAGACAAAGAAACCCTGCTGCACTCAATTGAAACTGGGCTCACACATTCCCTCCAGAGGGAATTACTTTATGGATAAAGTGCACAACACGCGCAGGCTCGGGGCTGGTGACCGGCTGAGGGAGGAGGCGGAGTGGGGCCTGTGGTGAGAGGACGCACAGGAAGCAGCGGGGCTGAGCCCCGGCCTGGCTGCGGACAGCGCAGGATCCGCCTTTCAAACCAGGACACGAGGATGCAAGCCCCGGAGGCTGCTGGCCCTGTGCAGGCTGAAGAGTCACTGTCGGTGCCAAGAGCCATGTTAAATGCTGGAGCCCTGCCATGGCCCTGCCAGCTCCCCTAGAGTGAGGAACAAGGTTCCTGGGAGTTCAGGCACGGCTCTCCGTGCCCCGTCCCCCTAGGTGAGGCCAAGCACTAATGGCAGCCTCATGCCTGCCCGCCCAAGGACCTGAGGACAACTGGCCCAAATCAACACAGACACTTTCAGTGAGGTTTTTTTTAAATACATTTATTAACCAATGTTAACACATTAAATGACTCTATATATTGCTAGTCAGAGCAGCTTACAAAATGCCAGAATGCATCATAAACTGGACAGCCACAATGAATAATTACAATGTGCATAGTGGCTAAGCTCAACACTTTAATATAGCTTTATGATTTGCAGAAAAATTAATTTTAAATCATGATTCCTAAAACAATCAATTGTAATTTTACCTAAAACTTATACAAAACCAGGCCACAATCTTTTTTTTTTTGTTTTGTTTTTTTTCTTTAAAACACACAGTTTTCACGCTGTAGTAACTTGGAAATGTGCAACCGTGTCAACAGAGACAAAAAAGCCAAAGTAACACGAATCTTACTTTCATGCAGCTATCAGTTAAATATTACATATTCTGGAATGATTTTACACCAAAAATATTTCCACAATAACTTGCTTTCATAGGGGTGGATCGAAGTTTTGGAACTTGTAAAGTAATCGAACAAGATTGATTTTTAGTTGTGAAGTGTTTTACAGTCACAACACAGAGGCGACAAAAGTTAATTACACATTTATCAGGCAATAATGTAGCTGTGGTAATACAAGTTACCGTCTACTTACTATTTTTTCCAATCAACTTACCACTTAATTTCTGCAACATATTGGGCATTATTTGGCGGTATCTAGTCAATTAACTTATATCACCACTGTAAGTAAAAAAGGTCAGGATTTCAGTGGTAGTTCACAGAAGTCTTAGTTGTATTTTTGTCTTTACAATGACCCTGACAAATCCTAGAGAAAACTTTTTAAAAGGCTTTCCTCCTGATTCTTCAGCTTCCATCGTTCCATCATGTAATTGCTTTCAATAAATATCAAAGATCTAAATAAATATTTACAAATTATTCCTCTAACTTCTCAAAAAATAGCTGGATGATTAATGGGCATATGACTCAGTCTAAGACCAATCTTTGAAAGAAACTAAAATGTGGAGACACTTTAAAAGAAAAGCTATTTAAGTAAGCTTTACATCTATTTAAAAAATTGTCTCTGAACATGGATGCAATTCATATATCTATATATAAAACAAACAAAAAGAAAATCATTTTTCAACTATCGATCCATTCCTATTGGTAATGCTTCTTAATCCAGACATTCCGCAAAATACAGACTTTTTACAAATCACGGCATCTTTAATACAAGAAAATTAACATGCATTATTCTTCATTCTGAGTACAGTGATGGAGCTCATTATTAGGCAATGACCCATTACTACAAACATAACGGCTTCTGTGAAACTTAAGTGCTTTTTCTCCTTTTATTATCAAGTTACGACGGACCAGGTGACACCAGATCGTAGGTGGTCAAATGACATTGAATTGGGGAGGCTGAAGGGGGGCGCAGTAAAGTAATTTGTATGCCTCAAAATTCCGAGTATGAATAAAGGTAGTTGGGTTTTTTTGTTTGTTTTTTTGGCTTTTCTTATTCTTGTTACAAGCACTCATGTTAGAACAAAGATGAAATGTGCAAACTTCAAAATTTAAATATTCATTTTTCTCTAAGATCCAGCTCAGTAAAAGATTACCCCAGTTCCCTGTGATTTTAAACTACAAGATCAAAGCTAATATTTTGTTATAAAAGTTATATATTGAAAAGAAATAATGAAAATAAAACACAGTTGGGAAATATTTAAGAAAAAATACGCAGGACTAGCACCTGCTGTGTCAACCCTGTTCCCTAAATTCAATCATGTACCCACTGGTATAACCAATAGATAATGCCTTTAAACAGTAAAATTAAGCTGAACAAAACCAGCTCAACAAGGTTAAGAAATAAATGTTACATCAAGGTAGTATGCTTCGTTTTTCTGAAACAGTTCTGTATTTCTTACATTCAGATCTATTTTTTAAATGTTCTTTTTGTTAAACTTGCATCATTTTTTTGTTTTTAGATCTGCTGTTTTTAAAGATTAAAATCTCTGTAAAACCTAAAAATGTTTTAAAATTTGCTGAAAATGCAACAAATCCTCTAGTTTAAAATTATTTAAAGTAACCTGCTCCCACAGATGTTATCTTTATTTTGCCGACAAAATTTTGGAGGAGCGTTTTAACAGAAGACTGAAATTACTGTGCAAAATTTCTTTTACGAAAAGTGTTTAAAGGCTGGTGCAAAATGGGAAGCAAATTCTAAACAATTTTGGCTTCTTGGAAACAAAAACCGCTGTGTCTGAGAATAGCAATCATCGGGGTGGTGGTCTAGGGGAGGAGTAACTCTTTCATCTTTTCCTGCGGCAGGTACGTTTGTGTTCAGCATGCCAGTGCTCCTGCTGACACTTGATGGAGCAGTAGGAAGTGTTCCAGCAGCAGTGGTACATGGCCTCTTCTTCACAGTTGTAGCACTGCAGAGAACAAACGAGACGGGATTACCCCCCCGGCAGGATCCCTCCTCACCAGCACACCAGCCTTCTCCCCTGCCCAGGACACACCAGCAGCTGCAGAGCAATGCTTGTCTTATTTATGCTTGGGGCACCCAGAGGCAGGAGGGCATTTTTCACACGTCCTGATTTTCACACAAGCAATTTACAGCAAATCCACGCAATGCTTTCGTATTTTCCAGAGTCTGGATTATTGCTTTGCAAATAATCATCTCTCACTTAAGAAAACTCGTCTCTCAGGAAGGTGGGTTGATGTTATTCAGTCACACAGTGCAGGAACCATCTTTTACCCTACATTTGTGTAAAAGCACTCTGATCTATGTCTTAGAAGCTACAATAAATCAGTAGGCACTTCTGGCCTGAACAGGCTCTGTGCAAGCTTGAAAATGGGTGTTTCTGAGATTTCTTTACAAGCCTGACCTGTCCAGAGGCTGCTGGGGAAGATCCTTTTGGGCTAGGAAAATCTCCAAAGTCACAACAGTGACATCCCAGGAGACACGAATAATTTGTTACCAAGTGGTTTGTCACAGCCCATCTAGGGTCTGCAAGGAGGCTGCCGTCAGCAGGGTTTGCTGACTGCCAGGCAGCACTGCCACCTCCTGAGGGGAAAACCTCCTGCTACACCAGTGCTCCTGAGCAGATCAAGAAAGTGCTTTTTCCTCCATGTCTTCAATAAACCAGAGAAGGCCCGTTGTAAACAGGATGGCTACGTGGACTTTTGCCCTCTGTCATGCCTGCCAGGACTGCACAAAACTCCCGAAAGAAAGATGCTGCACAGCCCACAATTTATGCAGAATTACTTGGTTCTAGGGAAGGCTGCAGCAAAGACACAGAACACACAGAACACTCACAGCTTTCTGGTAGCTGGAAGAGCTACTTGGAAAATAACCCTGTGGCCTCTGAGGAACTAAAATAGGGAATGCAACGTGCTGGTCAACACTACAGGTAGCCATCAAGGAGGTGCAGCACCCAGACAGGCAGTGACCTGTCTTCAGGTGGGTTTATACCCCTTAAGGGAGTGCTGCAAAATAATTAACTATCATTTTGACAAAATTCTCCAAAGTAAGGTGGCTTTGCCGCTAAAGGTACCATTTACACTCCTGCACCCTGAAGACGCAGGTTCTAATGACCTCAGATTTCTCTTTCTGAATTTGGTCTGCTCAAAATCAGAAAGTATGTTTAGGAATCCAGTCTGAAATGCTTATTGTATGGTGGGGATCAGGGAGAGGAATATCACACAGTCTCTGCAGGCTGCTATGAAACCACAGAATAACACACAATTTACCTTTTATATCCTGTCTAGCTGCAGCTTTGCTAATAAAACAGGGAATTACAAAGAAAACAAACCCAACTGCCTTAAAAGAAAAACCACAACAACCCACACAACTGCAAGACAGATCCAAAAACGCCAGCATTTACATTGGCTACACTGATAGGCATTTATTTACATCAGCAATAAAGGGACTGCCCTAGCTGCATGAGAAGGGAACCTCTCC
This sequence comes from Atrichornis clamosus, assembly GCA_013400975.1. NCBI lineage: Eukaryota > Metazoa > Chordata > Aves > Passeriformes > Menuridae > Atrichornis > Atrichornis clamosus. The sequence continues at coordinate 108,046 of WBMZ01012618.1, read as the reverse complement.
ATTTTCCTTTCATAATTTAGCTCCTGGGAAGTTTATTTGTAAAGATGTCTGCAAACAAGGGTCCTCTTGAGAGCTGTTTTCCTGGTTTTTCATGTTTCTGGCTGCCCACAAACCTGTGGGATCCATCAGGATCATCTGCTGGAAAGGTGCAGGGAACAGCTGTGTATCTTCATTATGTACACCATGGGCCTCAGCCCAGAGACCAGCTTCACATCTGCTGGTTTGGAGAGATCAAAAAAGCAAAGACAGGAGAGGACAACTGATCTGAGGGTCCTACACTTGCCTTTACATCTGCTGGCCATAAGTGTGGGATGTAAATCTCCACTTACAAAAGGAAAATAATGTCATTTGTGCTGGTACCAGCACACGTGGCACAGGAGGCAAAATGCCAGCTGGCCTCAGGCCTCCTCTTTTCTTTGTATTTTCCTCTTTCTAAATGTTATCAATCACTTGGGTTTTTGTTTCAGACAGTACACATCACGGACAATGCTCATTCACTTAAAAACCACCTGTTGCAAGTTAGAATAAATATATGTGTAAATAAGTTTGAAATAGAAAAAAGTTAAAAGCTACCCATAGAAATGACTTATGCACCAATTTAAATGAGGCTTATTCAGAAATAGAAGAACTGGAAGAAACATTACCAAGATCAGCACTCCAGACTATGTCCTGGAGGTCACTGAGCTGCATAATCTCATTATTGTTACCCCTGCCTTTACATTTCTTCCTTTTGTTTGCTATTTATTTGAGGTACCTGTACTAAACCCAAAATTTCTGAAGGTATAAAAATAAACTGGGCTAAGCCAAGGGGATTGTAAGCAGTTGGAGCAAGAGGAAGTGTTATTCTTTAACAATGCTTTAGTCTCCTGAGGGCTGGGAGCACATCTTCTCATGTGCCTGTACACCACCAGCAAAATGATCCCTTCATCCCAACTGGACTTTTTTTTCGGTATGAGAAAAGCACAGATACAGCGTGAAAAATAGCAGCTGTATTCCCAAGCCTAGACATTGCACTAGGCAAAACCAGAGGTCTCTGCTCCTAATTAAAAAGCAAAGCCACCAAAACTCATTTAGTATGTGTGTTAATTACATGAGATTTTGGTAAGGAGGTATCATTATAATAGCAGCATACAAGTGCAGTACTGCACACCAGGGACCGTCATTAGTGCCACTGAAGGAAGAATCACTGGGGAGTTGTGTAATTGGACCAAGTCCAGCCGCCTGGGGCTGTGTGTTGACAGGCAGATCCATCAGCTTGAATGCAAAGGTGTTTATCCTGACCCTCCCTCTCCTGCCACATGCAACCCAGCTGCCTGTATGATGCCTTCATTTAGGGTGGTGATTGACAGATAGTTCGAGGCCACAGAAACAGGCAAGACTGTCAAATTCTCTATCTTTTGATTGTTTTGGTCAGTAAAGAGACTTTATGCCCTCATTAATAAATTCAGTGATGTGGTACCAGGGCACTCTCTGATTAGTCTGAATGATGTGGTAAAGGCACATTGGAGCAGATGAACGTAAGTCTAGTCAGTCTCTTTTGAAAATTCTGCCTTCAAAAACACCAAAAAGCAGCAAGAGCTAAGAGCCCAGCCTTACAATCAAGTTACTGTGCCCGAGTTACTGCATGTCAGCTGAATGGTGACATTGGTGCACAGGTGTGCTCCTGACTTCTGACAGAAGAGAGATAATTTCACCTATTCTATAGTGGGCAAAGGCAATTCCACTTCCCTCTCCAGTGCCACAGGTGAGCACATGCACACAGACACCAGCAGCTGGTGAGACACTGAACACAGGAACTTGAGCAAGTCAGAGACATCAGTAACTTCTCTGGTCCGCAGAGACAGGTAGACAGGGAGGAATTTTCTTATTGACAGAGACCCAAGCACTGCACCATCATAACACCCACAGTAAAATCTCTATGAGGAACAGAAATAAAGACTCTACAGAAGCTCTGGCATTTGAAGCAATTCTTCTGTTTCCAAAGACCAAACTCGTAACTGTGACAGTCAGTGACCAACTGTCTCACTTGAGTACTTTTTCCACTTTTCTCCACAGCAGAGTTTTCCCTGCAGGGACCATCGTTTCATGTAAGCACAGGGACTGATGAAGCTGAGAAGCAGCAAACAGCCCTTTATAGCAGAAGGCAAATGGGGACTGGCTGCCCCTTGGCTTGTGCCACCTCCTGGAGGCTCCCGCTCCTTCCCAGCCCCACCTGGCCAAGGCAGCACTACAATCCTGTGCCCACCCCTCTGTGTGTTACAGACAGCTGTCACAGTGCAGTGTGACTTCCTGAATGATAGCTTTTACTCCCTTGTTCTGTGAAAATTAGCAGAGAAATAGCAGAGTTTGGGCATACGCCAGGCCCAGCTCCTCAGAGCGGTCTCCACCTGCACTCTGCTCCTGGGAAGCAGCACAGTTTGTGGTACTTGCAGTGTTTGAGTAGATACTGCACAGCCACGTGGGAGAACACACTGCTGACTTGAGAAAACACGAGACACCATCCAAACAAAAGCAGGGAAAAGCTTGTGGCTGGTAATAGAACAGTAAGTTAGATGTTTATTTTCATGTTACTGAAGGGCACACCAACATGGTTTTTGTGGTCAATGCTGCAGATTTAAGGACCGAAAAAGGGAGAGGAATACTTTTCAAAATATCATGTCTTAAATACAAAAGAATATAAAAGAGCTGCAGAAAAAGCAAGGAGAGGAAAAAGCCAAAAGGATATCACTACCAGCCTTATTAGCAGGGGAATCCAAATTGATGCAGCCAGATATTGTACCCTCTGAGGTCTCAAGATCAAAGGAGTGTGAACATAATGCAAAACATATCTTATATGAAGTAAAACTGCATTTAGAAAAAAATATTTTGATACTAAGATCTGATTGGACTCGAGAAGATGCGGCTGTTAACACTAACAAGTTAAGATGGAAAGTAATCAGAATGCCAAGTTGAAATTTGAAGAAAGTTTGAAAGCAAAAATATGAAGGAGAAGGCCTTAAAGCTGAAAGATGACTGAAAGAGCAGTGCAGTTAAAAGCAAGGAAGAATTCCCCTTCAATTGGCTTGCAGTATGTATTACACTTTTCCACTTACTCTCTTGTGATAAATTTTTGACACTTACCCACTGCTTCTTCTTGGTCTGGGAAATCAGTTGCTTATGCTGGCCTGCTAGTTTCTTAATTTCTTCTAAAAATTCTTCTTTGCACTTCTCCTTTACCTGCTTACATTTTCTGTCCATCTCTCCTTGTGCGTTGGCCACAGCTTTATTTACAGCCTGCCTCTTCTCTTCTTCCATCTCCGTACGCAGCTGCCAAAGGAAGTCAGCAAAACAGGTCAAGGGACAGCTATTGGAATCAAAGCGTCTTCTTAAACCTCTACTCTTCAAAGCTCTATTACTGATGTGGGTGGAGGTCACCTAATTAGAGATTTCTGCTATCCAGGAAACAGAAATTGTTCGTTTAGAGATAAAACAAAATCAGAAATTATAAAAATAAAAATGTTGCCTATTTTTATTCTGTTAGGTATCTACAAAACCAGCTAAATGGGTTCTATGCTTATTTTATCAATGATCAGTTTACAAATTTATTAATTCATTTTCAAAAAAGATTTTGTTTATAAATATAAACATATAAATCTACAGCAAGGACACAATGGAAAATACAAAATAGAACATCTCTGAGTTCATTAAGAAGTATCTTTTAGTATTCATTGTCAGTGAGGTTCCTTTGCCCTTGCACAGGTATCTAAACATTTGGTGTCTTAATCCTATAGGATTAACACTTGAACTCCCTAGGTTCATTTCACAGTCCTTCATCCAGAAGGAAATTCATCTTGTCTTAAGACAGGTACTTAAGAGAGGTCAGACAAATCATCCTCTAAATTGTCCTGCTCTCTCCAGCCTAAGGTGACCAGGTCAAGCATAGACATTGAATTTTAAACAGGTTATTATTAGATAAGAAAACTCAAACAAATTTCAGTGATCCTATTTGATCTTTAGGTCAGAAGATTGACAAAAGAAGAATTATTTATGACCAGCGATTAAACAATGCCATTGTTTAGAATCACACTTATCAATGGAGACAAAGGCTTTAGAATTATACTCATGAATGAACAATTAGTTTCAGTTTTGGATCACAAACTGATTTCACTGGACAAGAATCAAAAAAAAGCCAGAGTTTTCAGTTTAAAGTAGGTCTGTTGGTATAGAAATGGTTTTAAAAGCACAAATGGAGACTCTTTTTATGTGGTGTCTTTGGAAAAGATCTTTTATTCATTTTTGCAAGAATCGTTGTTACAAAAATAGAAAAAATTTAAAAAAAAATCCACAAAGTCTCCTCTCCTCAAACCAGTGTAGGTGGTGTTTGACAAGTGTTACCTTTTCCACTGCCTCTCGCACAACTCTCTCAGTTTCTCTTTTGTGATCAGCTTTCATCCTGTCCTTGAAATCATTAAAGATTTTGGTGTATTTGTCATGGCACATGTTCTGACACACTCCATCATTACTGGTCTGGGTGCTCCGATGCAGCATTTTTGGAGAAGAGGCACTTAACTTCTTGGTCTGAGTTGAGACTGAAACTTTTTCAATGGGCTGAGGCATTGTGGGAATTTCCTGGCTTGAACTTACTGCTTCAGTTTCAGGTTCTGGCTCCTACAGAGAAAAAACAAACTTGTAAATCAGATATCAAATAGAACAAGTCAACCTGTTACCTATTCAGTTCCCTCTGAAATAAAAATGCTACATGGCTAATGCCAGTGCAATTGATGTGAAACGTGTCTGTTGAAGACATTTAGTGCTAATGGGATGTGGGATCCCTGTGGAAAACCAGTATGACAGTGGGTAGGCTCTTTGGTCAGGCTTTTCTGACTTCAGTCAGGAGCCCTCCAAAAGGAAGCACACATATGGCACCAGTATGCCATGCTCCCCAGCTTCACCTCCCAAAAAGTATGACAAACCTCAGAGGCTATGCTCAATCACTGCAGACCCCTTGGGCTTGCTAGAGTTTTCTAGAGACATATATCCCCCCAGTATTCTGCCTGAAGAGACTGGAGTTGGCCAAGGCACCTGAATTGTTTCAGCAAACTCTGGGCTTCCTCTGGGAGCCAACGGGCTCCACTGGAGTCTGTAATATTCCACTGATTCCATAGAACTGCTGCAAAGATTGATTAGTACTTCAAAGGTCCTTTGAAGATGAAAGGCTAATGAGTGTCTACGTCTTGCTTCCAATAATATAGAACTAGACTTGGATGACCACAGAAGCTTTATATAATTACACAATTATCAGGAAAGAAGTCATAGTTACCGTAGTGTACTCTACTGAATTTAGCTGCCTGTTATTACACTGTAACACAAATTGCTCCTGCTCTTCAGAACAGGTCGAAGTTATACTCCTGAAAACTCTTATTGCTAAGTGTCTGAAGGCACAAATGATAATTGTTTTTTGTTTTTTTAAGTTAGATGTTTTAACGCTCATTTAACAGTGTAGAGACAAAGCACACAGTCCTTGTAACACCAGCCCTGCTCAGGACTGGACTTTGTGCCTATCTGTGTGATGAGGCATTGCTCACATCAACCAAAAGGCTGACTCTGTATTCCCTTTTGCAATCAATTACTCTCTAAGAGGTCGCTGTGATTGATTTCTGGATCACTGATCAAATAGGAGCAGAGCTCGGGAGGCGAATGTTAAGACATAAATATATGAAGCAAATTACAGCATTTGCTTGACAGAAACCACAATGAGAATAAGGAGACATTCTCCTGTGATCTCCTATTTTGCACTCAAACACAGTTTGTGCCCCAGGGATCACAAACTGTGTGTCCCTGCCTCTATCGATGAGGTGCATCCTGCGGGATCAGGTACAATGGGGAGGCAGGTGCCCAGGAATTGGGAGTGGCCCCGTCTGCATTTCAGCCGCCACACAGAACTCTGCTGCTGCAATACCTGCACCCTCCTCTGCAATGGCATCCTGGGTCCTCTTGCAAGCACTGAGCATATGAGCAAATTTTTCTTAGTGTTCAACACGCAGCTGGAATAAGGCCAGGAAAAATTCCTTGGCAGTTCGGGAATAGATTTACAGCTCTCTGTAACTGCCCCCTTGTGTACACGCGCATTAATGCAGCCCTCGGTTCCCTGATCTTTCCGTGCGCAAGCGGGATAAACAGGGAAGCTCCACAAAGTGGATATGATAGTACATAAACTTAGTAGTTTCGATCGTACTTTCTAATTGCTGCTGTTTATAGACTTACAGCAAGCCTGATTTTTTTATTTAAAAGAAGAAATGTTGTAAGCTGATTTGCTTTATTTGTGATACATGATATTCCCATGATGACACAAATTGCTTGCATGTGGGAGGCACAATTATGTTTGTTAGCAAGGAGGACCAAGATGTGGGGCTGGAACCTCCAAGATTAATACTGTAAAATCATTAAAAGGAGACTGAAATTGAAGGAATGTCTTTTAAAATTTCTGCCTTTTTGTACTTTGCTATTTCTACAATCACAGTAATTGAGGTTACTTACTTCTTTCTTGAGTTCCATACTCTGGTTACGTCGTCCTTTCTTTGCTCTTGGTTCCTGAGTAACCTTCAGCTGTGAACATTAAGAAAAGCATATGAAATCAATCCAAAAAGCAGTTCATGTAAGTGGCATTCATGGTACATGACTGATGTGCCTTTTTTTGGTGATTCTTTGAAATTATTTAATGTATCAAATAGAAAGTTTAAAACTGTTCTTAAATGAGAAGTGTACACAGTAAACTTTCCAAATTATCACTGATGACTATAACTATAACAATAACAAAATTCATGAACAAGTCCTAGCAGTCAATGTGGATTTGCTAAAACACTCCTAACCATTCCTTTTTTCATTTCACACACAAGTTCAAACACTTGTTTTCTGAGATATTCTGATATCAGTGACCCACAATTAGAAATCAGCTCTCGCTGGATGCCAGGAAACAGCAATGATTGCAAAGAGAATGTAAGTATGTAAATATGGTAAGATTATCCAGACTTGTAACTTGATTGTATCTAGAGTGGTATGGAACTTCATGCTTTAGAATAAGTCAGTCTCACCATAGAAACAAGGATGAGATCTAAGTGGATGGTGGTAATTTTCTTACAGTGCTTGTAGTAAAGTTCTTACTCCTGCTTTTGAAGCATGGAGTGCTTGCATGGAACCTGCAGTACTAGCTGGTGTTAGTAACAGGATACTGCAGGCTATGGCAGAACACTGAGTTTGATGGCTACTCTTATGTTCCTGTACCTGGGAAACCAGTAAAACAGGTGTTAACCAAGGGAAGGATGTGTGGTTGGCATCGAGCAGAAAATATGTAAATGGGCACTTCAGACCCTATGACCGACACTTCTGAAAAAAATGAGAAAATGCCACTATTGTCTTTTACGTGTGACCATTTTCCTGTTTCATTGCAGGCTGTTGTATGAGTGCACACAAGACTTTAAATGGAGGGGCTACAAAGGGTTAGCTAAGCAAACCAGGCTAAAAACCCCTAAAACCTCTTTGATAAGAACAACCCCACCACCACGACATACAGCTTTATAAGCTTTAAGCTTTTAGCTCCAAATTGGGTGATAGACCTGTTTGACAAAAGGACAAAGGAAGAGGGTCAAAGACACTAATTTTTTTTAAAATACAGACTTAGAGAGAGGATAGTGGTTTTAAATGATGCAAGATGTTGCCACAGAAAGGGCTGCCAAAAATACAGAGAACCATCCTGCAAGCTATGAAAAGTTTACTAACGAGTCAGTAACAGTGAATATATAACACCCTCCTGGACAATGAATGACTAGTAAGGATCAGCTGTGATATGGGAATTTCCACATGGAAATGCAAAGTTTTGGATCTTGGCCATTTTTGCTTTTTGCCTTTGTTAAAAAAATGTAATTTTTCTTGTTTTGCAGAATTATTTTTAATTACTTTAATCAGTTGCTGGTGACATGGTCCTAAAGTGCAACGTTTGCACCTGACTTTAATTGGGCCTGCTGAAAATGTCATGGCTGGTGTTACTCGAGGATCTGAAGGCAGAACAGAGTCTGAAGTGAACATACTCCAGCTGTGAAAAGGCTGAACAGCTACAGGGCTGTCCCTTGACAGGGCTCCAAGAAGGCAGTGTTGCAGTCTATCTGATATCTGTGACATTTGACTTGAACATTCCTATTTAACTTTAGAAATCTTAATCTGTCTCATCAAGGTGCTGTAAGTGACAAACACTTTGAAACTTCCCAAAGGTCATCCAAGAAATTGAGGAAAGATGAAAATCTACATTCTTGCTAGTACTGAGGCACAAAACATAGGGGGAATAAGCCTTTGAACCCTCTTGTCATCACAAACCTGCAGACAGAGACCAAGGCTAATTTAACAGTACATTAATCAAAAATTCATCATCTTTGTACTCTTTAATAAATTGCCCTGACTGGTAACATTGTAGCAGCACTCACTTGCTCATTGCTAGTGGAAGAGATACTTGACTCTGCCTCCTCTTCTCCTTTATCCTCATTCTTTGACTTCCAGAATCTCCCCTCACGAAGAAAACGCTGGTGCAGTTCCAGTTCATCGCAGGCCTTCTTCCAGCCCATACTGCGCTTCACGTGCAGCCGATGGATGTTAACTGTGATATCTTGAATGTTTTCAGAGGGGATCCAGGCCCTTTTGAATATACAGTGCAGACAGGTTCAGAAACATTAAATACAGGTGAAGGATCTTGACCTGAGAAACTCACTTCAAAAGCAGTTTTTGACAGTGGCCAATCCTGACAATTCCTTTTTACTGAGACTTTTTTTTTAAACTCAACACATTTGAAAAAAAAAAAGGACTGCATACTGTTAGACATTTTTGTTATTATAAATGCTTGTCAGCTGTGGGTGCTATGGCTAAAAGTCTCTCTCCTTTTTGATGAACCGCAAACCTTCCCCGGCACCACCAGCAGTCACCCCTCCTACCTGCTCTCTTGCTAAATGCCCGGAGTCAGACACAGAAACATCTTTACTGGAGGTTCATACGCTAATCCAATTTACCTCTTGACCTCTTTGCTAAAACTGTCAAGGAATGTACTAACTCATCACGTTGAATAGAGACATTTTATGGTTTGGGCCCCTGTCCATCAGGACTGAACTTTTGTGGGGACTGTCATACTCCTTTGGACCGAATTCCTGCCAGTGACTTGATTCCAAAGTTACCTTGTCCTCTTAAATATGTTCAGAGAGTCCTCACAGAGTTCGATGGGCAGCTCCTGACATTTTGAAAGGTTATACCAAGCACCAAGCAATGTTGGACATAGAAGATATAGAGTCACTGCCACGCACATCTGCCTATCAGATTAAATACTGCAAAAAATTATATGGTTGTGGACAGAGTCTCAATTCTTGCGCTATAAGTTTAATTTCACTGAAGTCAAAGAAACTATGCCAATTTACAACAACCAGGAATTTGGCCCTTTGTCTAAGTCCAGCACAGTAACTAAGCAAAAGTTAAACATCCTTTGCCTTTTGTATCAGCACACATTTCAGAAGTTGCAAGCACCCCATCCCATAGGTTTCAGGTTACTTTATTAAGTAGTTTTAAACCGTGCGAACTTAAAGCCAAAAGTGCTAAGGAGATAAACTGTATTTGCAAACAGATTCATGGTAAACCATTGTGTGTTTCAGACACCAGTAAAGATCCTTTACTCATTTTAGGACTATTAGAAAGCCTTGGTAGTTCATATAACAAGTGAAAACATGTTATATACTGTGCAAGTTGCTCTAAAAGCAATTTAAACAAAGTCTCCTAAGACGCTGTTACCAAATTGTCTAGGCCCTTTTGGGATGCACCAAAATATACCATCTCCCAGCAACTATGAATTACTTTGCACATCTCCTCTCCTCACATTACAGGCATATAAATAAAACAGAAAAAAGAGAATCAGTACATCCACTGTAGTAACATTACTACAGACCTCCCCAAAGGCTGAACAAAAGACTGGAGACAGAAGTAAAAGCTGATCTCTAAGAGTGAAGTTTCCAATGTAAAGAGTGATTCTCAGAAATTGCAAACTGGCTCACAGCAGGAGGCCTGTCAATGTTCTAGCAGTGAGACACAAACATTTGTGATATATATTATGGTACTAAACCACAAAATTGCAGTGCCTCTGCTCAAATGAGAAATTGCATGAAGTCAATACAGATGGTATTGAGAGTACATTTCTGTCCAATTTTCACCTTGGCCTGGATTAGCAGGCCACTACTGATTGGAAGAAACAGATGAAATTCACTGGCTGTCTTTAATTAAAATGGCATTAAGGAACATCTCTCTGGCAACTGTGGAAAAGGAATCTCTGAGCCATTTGGACACTTCAGATGTGTTAGACTGAACTTCAAATTTTCTGAAACAATTATGGCAAAATATTCAGTCTTTCTAATGTTGGCAACTAGCTGAGCCAGGATTTACAACATGATAGATGGGAGAATTTCTTTTAATATTGTTTGTAAAATGCAGCGCATGGAATTAATAAATTACCTTTGGTGGTGATGGCCAAAAAAGCGAACATCAACTTGATTGTCCTCTTTCTGCATAACTTTGGCTGGCCAGAACCCAAAGCCTTTCATTTTGGCCCAAACCAACTCATGATTAGGTATCTGGAAAAGAAGTTGTACTTATTAGTGGATATAAAGTAGTACATTGATATCTCCCACAAATATTTTGCTCTAAGACTAGGCTAGTATCTTAAGAATATGGTTGCTATTTGTGTCTAGTGCTATTTTCATTTTTATCTTCTTAATATACATATTTCCCCGTTAGAGATATTGCTTGGATGAAAGTAAAAACACCCCAAGAAACCAACAAAGTCTGAAAAGGGTATAACTGTCTATTGAAAACAGAGATCTTAAGCAGCCTAAAAATTAACTTGTCTTTATAGCTTCATTCAGGAGCAAAGGTTTAGTTCTGTAAGCTCCTTATTTTCTTGTGAAACTGTTGTAACTGGCTGATATCCAAGTTTTATAACCTATATTGTTACAGCTTTGAACTTCAATCAACACTTCACTTGTGTAAAATATCTAGGCTTACAGAGTCTTAACCATGCTTTTGAAACAAGCTCCCTGAAATGGAATATTCAATGCCTTAATGACACCAAAACTGCAGGCTTTCATACAGAAAAGCAAACAAATAAAAATCTGTGTCAGCAACATACACAAGGATAGCAGAACCAATTGTCAGGTCTCGCATTTGACAAATAGAAACAGTTCTTGCAAAGCTGCAGTTCATCCAGCTGAAAAACAGAAAAAAGGTAAATAAGCAAAAAAAATTCCTATTTATGTGATTTCAGTAGTATCCCTCTCCCTTAAGTAGTAAAATTTTTCAGCCCAGCTTGCTAATTTGGTGGAGTTACTTCTGTCCATGCAAACTAGAGGTGTGAAACTGAGGTGGGCTGTGAGAGGATGAAAGACAAGCTGCAGAAACATTATTCATGTTTCAGAAAACCCAGGCAGAGGGAGAAGACTAATTGACATATTAATGATCTATTATAGATGAAATGCGAAGAATAGTTCTTAAAATTCATCAAATATTTAAAGTACATTGTGAAAGAAGTCATTCAACTGTGCAAAAGGAGAAAGTGTGCCAACTCCTCAGTTTTATTTTTTTGTCTTCTCTGAATGTGGCAAAATGTTTCAATGCCAGTTACAGAACTTAGTAGGAGTCTCACCTCAGGTTCAATTTATATTAGGAAGTACAATTATTTCTAGTCCAACTATGTATTACTGGATTATTTTCAAAATTAAAATTTGAATATCAGTATTTTTAAATTATAGTCTAGTTGCAAAAAAACCCCACCAAAAAGCCAACAACAAGAAAAACCAATCAACAAAAAAAAACCAACAACAACAACAAAAGAAAAAAAAAAACAAACCCTGAAGAAAAATAAAAAAGAATTCTGAATCAGTTGTTAGACTGTTTGGAGAAAATTTATTTTCCCACCCTTTAAATTTTTTGTAATATGAAGAATAATTTCTTAGATTCTGAAATGAAAAGCAAGTAACTTGACTACATCTTGGTTATTTGGTAGTACTTACTTCATGACAGGTGTCTTTGTAAAGCATCCTCGCTATATCAGCTTGTTCACTGTCCGCTATAAATTAAAAATAGACAGTTTGAACAATCACAGTATGATCACAGTGCTCACAGCTGTCATTGCTGTGACTTTCATGCTATAATTGTTGTGCTTAAGAAGACAAAACATAATTTAACCACTTGGACAGCCCTTCCATTTAAAATTTTCTAACAATCAGTTCAATATTTGTTTTCTGTGTCATATTTATATGCAACAATACCGCTTTTACACTGAACAATACAAATGCACATCTGAGAAGGAGCAGCCTCAGGGAGACACAGTTGCTCTTAATATGGATTCAGCTTCTTTCTCTGCTTGTGTCTTAATGACACACTGCTGTTGTCCTAAAACGCGGCTCTCTGCTCTGAGTGATGCTTCACAGACTATTTACCACTGAGCCTCCCTTTACACCTGTGTATTCCTCTGATGGCACATTCACATCTCTCCCTACCAGCCACAGTGTGAATCTCCTGCTGCTGCAAACGGACTGGTCCCACCCTCCTCCCAGTCCCCCTGATGGGGGCCACGTCTGCAGGGGAGAAACACATCTTTCCTGAAACGAAGGCTCTGGAGAACCTCGTTATAGGACCTGGCTATAGCTTGTGGACATGGTGGTGGAGTTTTTCGAGTTGCAATGAGTTGCTCATTACCTTCCCAGTGCCTGGCAGCTTCTCTGATGGCTGAACCTCCACACTGCACCAGCAGCACACATCTGGTGTGGATGTGGCTACATTTGCTGTCACAATATGGCAGATATTGCCCAAAAGTAAAAGAAATATGTGTCTAGAGCACATGTTTCTGCTGACACAGCACAGCAGAGAACAGACCTTTCTACCCTAGGACAACATATGTATATTGGCAAAAAGTCTGGGCTTAGGTTGCAGAAGAAACAGGATGGCAAAGGTGCAAATTCCCACTAAGAGGCTTAACCAGGGAGGATGAAAATAGATCTGTAGTAGATGGGCCAGAAAAGACCCTACAAAGTCCCTGTGCACTTTGATTTTAAGGGCTTTCAAATGACCTAATTCACACTTAAGACTATCTAATACCAACTTCAATCCTTAACTTGTGAGTTTCCTACAAATAAAGACCAATCAAACAAAGCAAGCAGTAAATGTAGTATTTTACCTCCATAGAAAATCACTGTGTTGTGTAGAAGCAGTTGAGCATCTGCTTTGAACTCCTCATAACTCCTGTACTTTCCTTCATTTACTTTCTACACAAAAGAAAACACAGGACTGTGAAAAAACTCTTAAAAGTGCTGTACCTGTTTTATGCAGAGAAGCTTTCACAGAAACCTGCATTATGCAACACACATCAGACACTGCCTCTCCTGCATACAAAAGGAATACTTACAACTCTTTGACATAGTTTATTAGTACCTGAACATTGGCTGCACTTTATGCGAGGGCTCCTTTATGCAATGCCCAGAAGTAAAATAGATTCTGTAATACCTGACCAAGTTTAAAAAGGATTTTCTTGGTTGTAACAGGGTGAATCTGGAGTAGCTTCAGCATAAGGTGTGGCCCAGAACATTTGTTCAAATTGAAATATATTCCCTGAGGTGAAATTTTGTACCTTAAAATACCAGCTAGCTTCAAATCTATGTTGACTGCCTTTAAACTTCCAGGATCTTCACTTGACAGTCAGTGTTTTCTGATGAAAGCTGATGGTCCTAGTCTTCCAAACTAATAACTAATGTCTACATGGAGCCATGCAATTTATTTTCCTAGTATGGTCTTTTGTCTGATAAGGAATGCAGCGTTTTCAGTCGTGGTCTCTTAAGAACATCTGTGAGAATTCCAATCACCAAACAAAACAACATCAGTTTATAGGATGTTATCAAGGCCAAAAGACCTTCTATGGAAGCAGGAAAAGGTGACAGAGTGAAAGAAAGACCTGACCTATTTTCAGGCTCAACCAGTGTTGCCAGTTCTTCCAGCCAGTAGTGCTGGTCTCCAAAACTGTCAGTGAAGCTATTGTTTATTCATGCATTTTAATAATAAAACAAAGGCTCTTCACATCTGTGGTTGTAAAGCACTGCACAGCACTGCACAGTAATCCAGTTGCAGGAATGAGTAAAGATGAATATGCTGTTCATTATGGTCATGTGCAGTCGATTTTATATGAGTCATGATCAGACCTTTGGTTCAGAAAAAAGGGACAACATATTTATTTGTACTTTATTTTTGGAACAATTAATGCAAAGCAGATGTTTTGAGTGAGTCTTGTTTTTTCATGACCAACAAAATGATTGGTTCTTTATGAATCATTTAGATGTTTATAAAGTTGACACCTACACATGGGCATAATGACTGAAATTGGAGAATGGTCAAAAGCATTAGGCCAGAGATACAAACATAGGCAATTGAGTCTATATTCATTGATTTAGTTAAATGGCTCTTTTTCTAAAGATTTTAGCTACCTACAGCTCCTAGTAAAACCTTAGTATAAAAGAAATTGAGGATATTCTGTATCTGAAAACTAGGCACCACTCAAAATGGTTTTACTCAGTTACCTATTTATGAAGAGAAGTTTGAAATGTTAAGCTCCCATATCCAATGCTGGATATAAGACTGAAATACTGATCATAAAGAGAATTAAACAGGACTAGGAGATTTTAGTCCTTCACTGTTAAAAGACATCAAAAACAGTATGAAAGTCAGAAAATAAGTCACTCTACCTCCTGTATAGTAGGAACATCAACAGCTGAGTGCACCAGCCTTCGATACATTGGATGTTTGTTGTCCTTCCCTTTCTTATTTAGATCTATAGCCTGAAAGGACCATGAGACAGTGTATGTTATGGCATTTAGAATCTGCTTAAAACACACAAAAGAAGAATAGAAAATGCAATAGTTTGGAATGTTTCAGGTGGGGACTACACAAGGCCAAACTGGGGATCCACAACCTGACAGATTACGTGTGTCTCAAACCTGAAAAACATAGATTTCAGAGGAACCACAGACCCATGGCATAACCTGCTCCTGCCAGAATGATATTAATCCACGCAATGCGGCCTGATAAATCTGTGTGTAAATACACACACTGCTTATGACAGGAGAAATAAAAACCACCCTCTTGTAGCCCTCCTCCCTGCACAGTCACACATGGGAAACCATGATCCTCTACAGTGCAGGACAACACTGAATAAACTTCCCTGTTTCAGACTCACCCGCTCCTTCATACGAGAGACTATGAATCGCAGGTACGTGCTCATCTCTTGTTTACTTGTGTTTTTCTTCTTGATACTCTGCCAAAGAAAAACAGGATCATATTATTATTTTAAACTTGACTTCAAAATCCATCCAATAAACATTTTCTCTGCTTTAACACTTCATTTGAAAAGGTAACTTTGAATCACATGAAACACAATTTCTTAGGGAAAATCTTTTCTGGGAAATTAGTAACACTAACACGTCACAACAACCATATATGTTGCTTTGAATTATGCCTGGGCTGAGAACTTTAGCTACAGAAGAATTACAGGCTTTATTTCCACTTGTATCCATAATAGTTTGTCAAAACCTCTCATAAAAAAAGTGTCTAATTAGAATAAAGCTATGAAGAAAGGCATTTTAGGGAGCAGCTTAGAATTTATTTAATGGTCTTTTTATTAGCAAGGCATTAATAATTTTAGTAAAATAAGAAATAATTTAAAAAATAATATCCTGTACCATCTACAAATTATGTGCTTACTAAGCAAAATGACACCGTCTGGAAGGAAGTCAAACTGGCTCTAGCCAATAGAAACTCAGAGCACTTATTACTGCTCAAGAAGCAAAGCAGTTGGGGATTTTTGTGGTTCTTCCTTCCCAAAATCTAATCCAGATTCTGGAACATAGATCACTACTTTTTAGCAGTTCAGGATCCAGAGTTTTTCTCTCTCATGGTAGTATAGAGACTTATCTCCATCCTTGAAAGCTGATCGAGGCTAGTGGGAAGCCCTGCATACAGAAAATGTGCTGCCAAAGAGGAGGTGTCTCTCTGCAAATGCCTGATGTGCTCTTACAAAGCAGCCTTTTCAATTCCAGCTCACAGCAGCTGTGCACAGTTCTGCACGGCCTTACAACAGCTGGCTGAGAAGTGCTACCTCCTCCCTGCTTTTACCTACAGGAGTTCTCAAAAAAAACCCAAAAAACCGCACAGTGAAACAGCAGCATGGGTTCCAGGTTTATTATCCTGAAGTGTTTCTAACTGCTCACATCTCTTGCAAGGTGTTTGCTCTCCCTCACACCTCCTTGTGCACTGAGTGCATTGCCAAGCTGCGTTCTCCCCTTCTCATGCCTCATGTCACCACTTGTGTGCAAACTGTGTGGACCAAACTGACTCAGTTACACCTGCATCCTCAAAATCTGATGGTGTTTAACAAGATCCACATAATTGTTCAGATGACTGTTGCTTAGCAAACACAAAAAAACCAGAATCCATGTTCTAATAGGTAACTAAAAGAGGTATGAGGCTGAAAAATTATCGATCACTAGAAGTGTGCTATTTTTCACTAAATTATTTATATATGGCTCTGAACATAAAGAGGGAGCACACACATTAGGTACAGAGCAACTGCTTTTACAAATTTACTTGGCAAGAGTAAAAATTACACGTAAGTGTAAAAAAAATTTGATAGGAATTTATTGTGTCTCCTCTGTTTATATTCTTCCTGCAAGACACTGAGGACACTGAAAATCACAGGCTGTGATTTTCTGTGCTACAGAAAACTTGCAACTTATACATCTCAGGATTGTACTTACTACCTCTTCCTTAAAACAGATTTATAGACAGCACTACCTGCAAAGCTGTTCATTTGATTGCCTAACAGCAATTAGAATCATTAAAAGCTGTGCTGAAATACCAGTTCAGTCACGAACCTCCTTAGATACTACACTCTGCATAACAACACTATAGCTTTCCCCTGACTACCACTGTTGGGTAAAATTCACTGCTGTGGAAAAGGCTGGCCCCAGGTATTTCTAATACCTCCAGCTCCTTTAAGCATTATTTTCATTATATTAATGGTTGCCTGACCTTCCTTCCAAGCTCTGGACTGAGAGAGAATTTTATCCTGCACTGTATATGTGAATCATCCTCTGTATATTCATGTTTTACTCTGACTGCCGTGAGAACGTGCATTCTGCTGGAATTCAAATCACCTATTCAGTTTCTCATAAACCAACATTGCTACTGCAAATGAAAACCCAAATGTGCATTAAATCATCTGCATTATGAAACGCTGCTGTCATTTTGTCATTTCAGGCACTGGAGTGCTGTATACTTGCTAATGACACAGCATTTTAAGAGACTGAAACTTATAAGGACACAATAAAACTCACATGCACTGACTAGTCCTACAGTTCTTTTTCTGACATGGCTCTGAATTTATCATCCTTTGAAAGTATTTCAGAATTCATGTGAACCATTTTTCATGCCCTGCTGGGCAAGACAGTTTGAAAGAGACTGTTGAGATAGATGGTTTACAGTCTTATCCTTCAGATCACAAGAAAAGATAGATAGCTGGCTTTGTGTCGTTATTGATGTCAGCAATTAATATCATCTTAAGCACCAATGAAAATGATATAATTAACTTGCCAATTCTGGCAAACTTTAAATTCTCCACTTTTCCTTCAATTCCCTACACTGATTTATTTTAAGAAAAACTTGATCTCCATGTTCCTCTACTAAATTTTGAAAGGTAATAAATTTAGGGAATTGGAGCCTATGAGCCAGCAAAATGTCTTTTTATGGCAAGGTTGCTCACCCTTTGTAGAAAGCAAGTTTTATTTCAACCACTTCATTCACATTTCAACAGTAATTAGTCATTTAGGAGGTACAATTCACACATTCTTTGGAAGTTGTAATGGAAAATGTGTAATTTTTTAATAAAAAACCCTTCTTTGTATTTTGAAGACTTGTATTGTTCTCAGAGAAGTCAACCTAGAGCCACTTGAAGCAAGAAAATAGATAATACTAGATGGGGACTATGATTTGCATAAAATCTATTTATATTGCTCTGACACAAGATAATATACCCACTTTCAGGTCCTTTTATAGCCAGAATGATATAAAAGCAAATATAAATGAAAATTAGGTCTTCTAATTTCCTACTTTCAGGACACGACAACAATGATAGTGGCAAGATCCACTGAGTATCTCTTCCCAGTCAGATCTACTAAAATTCTCTACTGCAAACCTTGTTCAAGTTCAAGTTTCTTTCAAGGAGACTGCTGAGATTCAATCCAGCCCCCAAAATATTCTCGGGATCCTTATACTTGTAGATAGCCTATTTGTGGGATAAATTATCTTAAGATAGGACTGTACTAGGTCTGGCTGGGATGAAGGCAGCTCATATGGTGGTGTGGTTCAGATTTGTGACCAAAACAGTGTTGATAACACACGGATGTTTCAGCTGTTGCTGAACAGTGTTTGCGCGGTGTAAAGGCCTTGGCAGCTTCTCACTCTGCCCCCACAGTGAATAGACTGGGGGGTACACGGGAGGTTGGGAGAAGACACAACCAGGCAGACGACCTGAACTAACCAAAGATATTCCATGCCATATAATTTCATGCAATAGAAAGGGAGAGGAGGGGGCTTAGGGGGGTTTAGCCATCTTTAGCTCAGGAACTGTCTGGGCATCAGTCTATCCATGGAGGATAGGTAGTGATTGCCTTGGCATCGCTTCTGTTTTGTTTTCTTTCTCTCTCTCAACTGGGAATTGAGGAGACATGAGAGAGCAGCCATGTGGTGCTTAGCTGCCTACTGGGGTTAACGTGGACAACTCCTAAGTCACACCATTTTTTTAAAGAGAAATATGCAAACCTTCTGCTTTGAATCAAGGTAAACTGACAGGCTTGGTCAGGCATACGTGTTTACACAGGGGATGTAGGAGTGATGTAATAACCTTCACAATAGCAATCCTCATGTAGAAGATTAATGAGATATGGTAGGTGAAAGGCCAAGGCTACAGCCTAACTCTTTTCTTGTGAGTGCAGGAAATACCTTATAAATGCCTTATTCTCTGCAGTACATCTGTTTCTTAGAAGCTGGTACCTGAAGGTTACGTTGTTCTTTATGTTCAATATTCCAGATTAATAACACTGCCCAGCCCTTAAAGAGGGTAGCAGCATACTGCACTGTGCAGGTGTGGCTTATTTAGCAATTGTGACATGCTTATAGTGCAGGAATTCACTACAAGACTTTACAAACTACACGAGGATAGAGCAGCCAGGGGCACTGCCAAGAAGCACTCCATCCTGCAGTAGCACCAAGTGTGATGGGAGTGGCAAACCTCCGCACCCCGAGTTAGCATGGAGCTCTCAAGTCCCAGGGTGACAATGGTCACTGTGCTGCACTTGCTGCAATCTTTCATTTGAGGAGAAAAAATAGAAAAACTCTAAGAAATGCAAGATGTCAGTGCCAGCATTCTGTCTAGCTATAAGCATTTAAATTACATTTGCCCCATGTAAAGAGGTTTCCGTTTCCCTATAATCTCCCATTAATAAATATTTTTCCCTTCCTCTCTCACCTGTCCTGTGTATGCACACATCAAAGAGCTGCATTTCAGTTCAGTGATGGATTATGTGAAGGCTGCTCAATGACAGATACATGTTTCTAAAGCATCAGCTCCATTTTCAGAAGAACTTCAGGTTTCCAGGGGTCTTTTTGCAGAGGGGACTGTGAGTGTGAGTCTAACATACACGCACCACTGCTCTTTACAAACTTCTTTCTTTACACAATGGCCCTTGGATTTTTTTAGGGCTGAAATTGCCAGAGGAATTTGGTGCTACATATGGAAAGCTTTACTGCCCTGCCACCCTCAAACTTCCAATCCTTAGGTCCTCAGGTTTCCTGTACAATTAAGAAAGGTATGCAGGCACATGGAATGGGTCTCAGAGCAATCAATGCACTGTATGCCCTAAGTATCATACAGAAAAGATTCTGCATGAGCAAAATATGCCCTAAGACTTGCCTCTTTCAAGATCATATGCAGTTAAACTAAGCTTTTCAAAGCATCAGGTGCCTTTGGAAATGTTACAGCTGAATCCACAAATTGATTTCTACTCATACGGTGCATTAAGCACGTTCTGAATATGAAGCATCATATGAATTAAATATGCTTTTATGTGAACAAAGAAGGTGGTAGGAGGCTCTAAGTGAAGGTTTCTCAGTTTTCTCACTGCTGTGGACAAATTCCTTTATACTTTACTCAGTGTGTCCCATGCAGCACCCAGTTCTGTCAGCTCCAGGGTGCACAGGAGGGACCTGCTGAGGACCAACACCTGCTCAGGTGTGGGCTCTGTGCACTGAACCATGTCCTGCTAAAATTGGTCCTACACTAGGACTTCCCTTTACCCATCAATCCATGACTATTATTTGTGTGATCACACCAGATCCTGTTTCAAGAGTATGTTTTATCATACAGCTCTCTAACGAACTCCCACCATAACATCCATAAAGGAAGTCAATAGAGCCATATCCTTCCGTCCTTCCTTGTGTTTCACATTAACCACCTCGACTGACAGCTAGTACCTAAACCCCCTGATCTGAGCACTTGAGCAACCTCCATCTTTCTGTGCTTCTAACTTTCTACTGCTTGTCATACTCACTTGTCAAATTTCGTCTGAAGTTGATTGTGAACTGCATAATGGTTTATTTTTATGTACTCTAGGAAATGCTTAGTACAGTACTAAAACTCAGAAACAGCCTATTTATAGAATACTTATCAGAACAGCATTTAATATCTCAAGCTCTACAGATTACCTTACTCTCCTTTGAATAAACCCCAGTAATATTGAAACACCCACTATAATAGGTAAGTTGGTTATAATTCCTTGCAAAGCACATGCACAGCAGACCAATCTCTAATCGGATGATTGCAAAAAAATTTCGGAGTCAAGTGAAACTATATGAATGATCTTTCTTTTTGTTTCAGAAATCAAAATCTACTTGTCTGACACATTATATATCAACATGCTTAATTTTGCCTTCTTATAAAATTATTTTAAAATTGGAATTTTTAAACAAGAAATAATAATAGTCAGTTAAAGCAACATGTGATCAACATTCTCCTATTCATAATTCTGTATATATCTATTCCCCCCCCCAAAATTACAAGTATTTTGGCAGTACTTTTTGTAATCTTTAGGTGGTAAATTAACAGCTGAAGAAAATTAATTCCCTGGTTTTATCTAACTGAAGAGCAGCAATAAATGTACAAGTCTCCTACATCCTTCGGAGACTGAGTTGACTAACCCTGTCTTGAATGCACTATTCCAGTAGTGAAAAATGTAATCTCTAAGCTCATTCAATATTAAGTTTTCCTCTTGTGACCTGTCTACCAGGAATTTTGCTGATAATGCCAATTTATTTCACTTAAGACAATGATTAGTCAACAGTCAGGGAAAAATTTCAATCAATGCAATGTGGTTTGGATTAAACTTTCTTTGACTTTTGACTCCTGCTCAGAGTTATATGGGGTACAAAAATATTCAGAGTGGTAACATCACGTTAAAAAAACACAACAAAATGAGGAACTAGACATTATTGTTTCTAGATGCAGTGGAGAAAAACCACCAGCAGGCAAACAGAGTTCAGAACAAGGTTTGTGAGGGACTGTTATAAATGTTACAGGAGGAAAAATGTTTTAAAGTTATGAACAAATCCTTAGCAATGACCTTATAAAATATTTCTGAGTAGTGTGCAAGATAAAGCTGCACAGGTTGATCAAACTAATACAACCAGCGATTGTGAAATGAAAAATCCAAAGGCTTGCTGACCTTGGCAGCATTACAGAAGCAATCTTTACATAAGAATGAAGTGTTCTTAGATTATTTCTCACAATATATTCTGTTTAAAACATACTTTTACTTCACCTTTGTAAAGGGCTTTGAAATCCTCAAGTGAAAAGTGCTACGTCCAGTTATGAGAATTAAATATGAAAATATATGTATCTCTTTGTCCCAGCTATCACTTTTCTTGAGTGTACGTATTTACTGCTGATAATGCAACGTAAATCCCCCATTGCTCTTATGCAAGATAGTTAAGCTCTGTTACACCCTCTGGACACCAGCCAGGGCTTTCTCCACATTATCAGTTTTTTGAATATAGGCCACTTTCTTGCTTTTAAAATGAAATTGGAGCAGTCATT
Source organism: Atrichornis clamosus (assembly GCA_013400975.1). Taxonomy (NCBI): domain Eukaryota; kingdom Metazoa; phylum Chordata; class Aves; order Passeriformes; family Menuridae; genus Atrichornis; species Atrichornis clamosus. Next base: position 85,806 of record WBMZ01012618.1, on the reverse strand, counting down.
TCCTAGGAGGGTGGGGAGAAAGAAGCAGAATACTGAAGGATGAATACTGACACAAGGATGCTGACTCCCACACTAACAGCGACTGTGCAAGCCTCCTAAGTCCAAGTTTGCAGAATTAGGGCTTGAAGGGATTTGAATTAACTACAAGAAAAATAGGAACTGCTGGCACAGGGTGAGAAAGGATGCCAAGGCTTTCACAGTGGCAATATTCACAAAATTAGGTTGATCATTACCTGAGACACTAAGCAAGCCAAAGACCTATGGGGCAGGAAGTGTTTAAGAGCCTCCAAAATCTCTCCTTCGTGTTTGTATAACAAAAAAGGAACCAACATGCAGAATGATAGGTAGAGAGCATATGGCCCAAGTTTCACAGGATTTTTTTCAAGGTAAACATTTATTTAATATCATTGCCATAAAGGACTTCAGGGCTTCAGGATGAAAGGCAAACTGTTCTCAAAGCTGATGTATCAGTGCATATTTCCATGCAATGATTCAGCATTTCCACTCTGACAACATCCATGTTACAAGATAGATGTTACAAAAGCCACCTCATATACAAGGTGGCATAAACAATTTACATTTCCTACTCTCACCAGGTGTCATCTAAAATTACTGGCAAACTAGGCTGGAGACTGGATCCAGTTTACCTAATTTTAACTATTTATAAGAACTATCAATACTGATTATGAGACCCAAAAATTATTAAAGAGATTGATTTAAAAATCTGAAAGCAATTTGTCTATATATGGTCACACTTTGTTTTTAACAGAGGGAATATTGAGTAGCTAAATTAAATGCTAGCAATTCAGTGTGGAGAAATACAGTACACATCTTTATTCTTAACTGGTTTTTCCCTGCCAGTACTTCTTTTTCGCTACTTTCAACTTCCTTGAGGCAGGCTTGATTTTCTTGCTATTTCCCTAAATGCTGAGAGCTCCCAGTCTGAGGCAACAGGTTTTTAACAACTGATTCTAAGGTAACAGCAATCAAGAAGTGCTATTTTGAAACAAAACAATCCACATATTTTCAACAACTGCTTCTCCATACCATGAAGTGCCTGAAACCTTACATTCCTTGCAGCACAGATCATCCTAAGGTCAGTCTGCTGCTCTACAGATAGATCTAAGCTTTTAGCAAGGGAATTGCCTCTCCCTCCAGCAATCGTAGGCAGGATGGAACTGGCAGTCTTATGCCTTTCTGTAGTGACAATTTTATCTTAAACATTCTACGCATTATTCCCTCCATAGGAAGGGAGCCTAGCTCTGTAGGAAGCCTAGTAACATGCTCCATTGGCGGCATAGGGATGACAACAGCAAGAAGTATCTGGCTGATTCAAGGCCAGCACCATCCTGACCACACTGTTTAGTCTTCTAATGACATGCAGACAACATATCTGCCCATTCTTGGAAAGGGTATAAAAAATACTTTCTGCTGTCTCCCTACCCTAATCATAAGAATAGCATTTTTATAGAAAAAGCAACACAGATATGGGTGCTAGGAGTGAAATCCAGATTGCCCTTTTTGCATCAATAGAATCCACAGTAGTAAATGAGAAGCAGGATTTCACTCTGTATTTTTGACACTGCCCTCATCAGTAACAAGATTGTGGCTTTATAACGTAAAATATTATTTTAATAAAATATTAAGAATGCAAGTCAACAAAATACAAAAAAAAAGGTTACATTACGATTCATTAAAATGATGTTAAGTAAAAACAGTAGCATCTTATACAGCAATTTGTTTACTCGTGTTGAAGATTTCCACACTTTACTGCACTCGTGCACACATTCCAGCACAGGGTACCGTGCATGTTTAAATGCACAAGTAAAACTTGCTGGAGTCTTCAAAAATGACCATCTGCTACATGCACCACATTTTGGTATCATCTCTGTATAGATGCTCTAGGTAGGCACCATCGTTTCAATATTCAATTCTTTATCCATTAACCTGGCCAGACCATCTGGACACCTTAATGAAATCTATTAATGAATATCAACCCTCTAATCAGCACATGAAATCTCATAGGTACTCACCCTGCAAACTGGGCACTGCCAGTGACTACTGCTGTCTCTAAGCCTGAACTCATCAGACAAACACTTGGAATGATACACACGAAAACACAGGTCACATATCAACACCTCTCCAGGCAAATGGCATTCAAAACAATACCAGTCATGATTTTCTGTTTCCCAGTCCTACAAAAAATACAAAATATTTTGGTATGACATTCTGTCAAAATCTGCAGGAACTAAGAACAAAATTGATATGTCTTGAAATCCAGCAGCAATTAGACATTATAAACATTTTGCGAAGTGTATAATGTTTAAAAAACAGGGGAAAACCTACATGCTTGAAGATCTTCATCAATTTAAAACACACTAACTCCAATAGAATATGAATGCCAAGTTTTAGTTTTTTCAAGTGTCTGATTAGTTACAATTTCAAATATGAGCTCTGTCCACAATGAAAAGTGGGTTTGTTTTCTACCTTTGTGTAAAACGTTTGTTGACCTCCCTGTATTAGACTGCAAACAAAAGTTTGTGCACCTCAACAGACCATACCTATTTTCTTGGACTATTTCCCTTAGTTTGATTGTTACAGTATATTTTCAACTGTAATTTTCGGAAGGGCGGTCCCTTCCACTCTTTACTCTCTTAAAACTGACAACTTTTCATCATCAAAGTGTTGAGTTACAAGAAATAAACGAAATCATGAACCAATTACTGCAAGAAATGTTTCTGCTAAGCAATCCCAATGCAATTCAAAAAATATAAAATGTTTCACTTGCCGTGCTCAATAGCACTGGGCTCATTCCTGAAACGGTCTACAGAAGACAAAGGATATGGTTCTGCTGATGCACAGATGTCTTTAATATACTCTTCCTTGAAAATTCACCCCCAACGGCCAAATTCTGACCTTTCAAACATGTGCACAAGCTTTGCTGAAATAAATGAGAGCAGCATGCATATAATTTGGAGGCAGAATTTTGCTCTAGGAATCTATAGTTCTAAAACCAAGCAGAATCGCCAGTGGCCACTGTTAAATGTTTATTTTTGTTATCTGAAATGCCACACTATTCTCTACACTTCGAAGACAAAATAGCTGTCATATCTCAGATAAAACTCCCAATGCCTTTTCATGTCAAATGTCACTTTTCAATGGGTTCAGATCTCTGAAAAAAGTACACCTATTCTTCAATAAATTATCTTGATAAAAATCTGATCAAGCTATTTTTAATGTCGTGTTGCAAAGGTGGAGCTAGCAATTCCCACCGACTGCCAGAATTGGCATGTGTCTGATGTTCATTTTTCTGTGCCTGGGAACTACAGTCACTGAAGTCCTTGTGTGGAAGGTCTCCTCCAGCGGAGCAGTGTAAGAAGTGTCGCACACAAGCGGCACTTCCAGTCCCTTTTGCTGAAGAGCAGCCGTGCTGTGTGTGTGATTCATCTGACCGGAGCCCCCGTGAACGTGAGATTTGGGGACAGCCTCAGTCCAGACTGCCTGCACTAGTTTATGTACCATGAATGTTGGATTGCAGGGCTGGCAAGTTTAGGGAGCTAAAAACCACCCGAACAACCTTAACCAGTGATTTTTGAACTCGGAACTTTGCCCTACTTTGTTGTGCAGATTAACAGTGTAACTTGACCTTTTATCATTTCTTCTCCTTTAATTTTATTGGCAAATTCTGTAGGTCTCAAATGGCATAATACCACCAAATTTGGCTATAAAGAACACGTTCTTGTTTCACCAAATCTTTCCCTTTCCAAAGTCCAGTGGCTGTGTACTTTGGGAGCCCTTTCTTTAGGATATTTTGGAAACAACTAAAGATACTGCATTGTTGGTGTACTTGATTTGCCTGCACACTGAGAAAAATCAGGATAAAGTAGTGATTTGTATTTCTTTCATATTGACTGGAATACATATGTTCTTTATGAAATGCAGAAAAAGGTCATGTGGTGGAAAAGGGCCAATTAAGCAAGAAAAATAATTGGTTTTGTTTGAAGATATCTTTAGATAAAAATTAAACTGAGAAAACCCCAAGAGGTCCTGCAGTTTCACCACACAATCAGGATTTCAGGCTTTTAAATTTTTATTTGTACTAGTTACATATTCATATCTCCCAGATATTCCATTGTTAAGAAATATGCTGGCAAAGAGATGTGGAATTTCATAAACATACGGAAATATAATTGCTGGCAAGAAAAATCATACACTTAAGCCAGAAACCATGACGTTAAATAAAACACCAGAAGAACCTTTCTTCAATATTCACACTGTAAAGTTTTGAAAACATCATTATTTCTAAATACAAGGTTTTTCACAGGAAAAAAAATTTAGTTTAATGCAGTATATTTAGTGCATAAGTATATATAAAACATTCATTTGTGCAATATATTTGAAAAGCTAATAAAAAAGAATAAAAAAAGTACGTAACCCTTGTGGACAACTGCCCTATTGGCTTCAATGGAGAGGTCAGAGGCATTAATTTTCCTCCAACAGCAATGAAATGTTGGTTATCGCTTCTCTTGGTTTCCCTAGGTGTGAATGGGAGGGGAAGGTGCTCCCAGCACATTTTTTTGTTTGTTTTCTTTCATGCAGGAAATCGGGTTAGTCGAACTCTCCCCAGCTCTGACTGCCGGCGCTCGGGGTCGGCCGGGTCAGGGCGCTCCGGCAGCCGCGGACACGGCGGGGCTGCAGTTACCGCGCCCGCCGCCAGGTGTCGCCGGCCGCTCCCGAAAGCAGCGGCCCCAGGGCGGCCGCGGGGACAGCGCCCGGGGCTGCGACACCGGAGCGACCCCCGCCAGCCCCGGGAGCCCTCCGGACACACGGGATGCACACTGAACTCGGGAGCGGGAGTGATATGGATGATGGTGGTGGCTAAGAGAGTAAACTAAGCTATCCTAATGGAAGACAGAAACGTAATAGAAAATATGACAGAATTCAAAACCACATAGTGCAAAAATTGTTCACCTTGTTTTTTGCTGCTGTCTGGGAAAAAGGCTGCATACCGTAGGCCTTTCAAAATAAAAACAAAACAAACTTTGTATCTATACTGTAAGCCATCTTGATTATCAGGATATACACAAGGCTAGAAAGAATTCATGCACAGTGACCAGGAAATCAATCTGTTAGTTCTAACTTCTGGTTGCATACATTTCCTCCTGCATTCCTGGAATGCTACCTAACACTTTCACCACATTTTACTTCTTTAAAATATCCCATGTAATTATATGATTAAAAGAACCCAACACCCATCATCTTCCCCATATACACACCCACCACCAGGCCAATTTAAAAATCGTCAAGAATATTAATAATTGTTAATTAACACACTCTCTTTGATACATAAACCTTCTCTGGGCATCTAGAAAAGATCCTTCTAACATGATTTACTGCACAGGGAGTGGTCCCACCAAAATCAAAGCAACATCTCTGCTGCATATTATCAAAGGTTAAGCTATCACTTTATCAATAAAACTCACAGTCCTTATTTATGTATAAAAGGTGATACATTTTCCCAGGGCCATGCAGACTGGAGGAAGGATCTCCGCCACAGGGACTCAATTTGCCAATATCCTTATTTCCTGATGCAGGGCAGGGAAGGCCTCCTGGGTCACTGTGCTGGCAGGCGAAGGGAATCCTCTGCTGCCCAAGTTCAGCAGTTCAGCGGCACCAGTGACTGGCCACAGCTCCCAGGAGGGAGTGGATTTGGCAGCAAAGCTGCGTAGCTCAGATCCAACAGGAGGCCTTCCCCCTTCATTTTACCCAGCTGCCCGCTGCATTTGTAGATCTATGCATCAGCAGGGCAGCAAATGTGTTTGGGGGACTGTATGTAATAACCAAAGAGCTGTGCTCTGTTGAGAAGAGTGGGATCTTGCAATCATATGGGTCACATGTGGTCACTTGTTCTTTATATTCAAATCCATCAAACATTTTATCATAAAGGTCACTTTGCACTGACATGAATAGTTGAGATTTCTCAGCAATCCGAGTGAAACACTGCAACAATTTCAAAATTACAGCTTAATTTATGACCGGCACGTAATCTTACTTTTTTGTGATTTGTCTTAAGTAGGTTGTCTTAAAGCAAATACATACATTTATTCTGGAAGTACAGAAAAATAACATGGGACAGAAAATGTCAGGCTATCCAGAACATTTGACAATTTAAATACAGATAAACCCAACAGAAAGGAATGAATCATCATGTCGTAGCCTTTACTGTAAAATAAAATACATAGTTGTTGTCAAGGAAAGAATAATTTTAGTGCACAAAGAAAATGTCCATTATAATGCAAATGTACATGGAAAAGAAATGCTTACTCATTAGTAATGGAGATTTACTTAGCTGTAATTGAAATAGGGAATCTGTATGTTGGAGAATGTGACATCCTGCTGTACAATTAGCATACCATTAAGTAGGAGATGTGAAGAACATACTGACAGTAAAATTAACAATAACTTAGAGGTCACAATTGTAACTATTAGGTCACTTCCATACCACAGCAAGCCCATAATTATTGTAAAAAAAAAGATGTTAAAACAAGTAATAAATTTTCATTTTCATATAAATTATATGTAGGCATAGCACATGAAAACAGTATAACCTCCTTTCATAGACTTTGTCTAAAAGGACCACTTTCCCTTTTTAATGCATATTCCATTAACATAGCTCATTTCTTACCTGTTAATCTGTTTTCTCCAAGTCCCTTAATGGTAGCCCAGATACTCGGTATTAAGTCACTCTACTATCAGGTGGAGAGAGGAAAAAGGAGGGGGAAAAAAGCAAAACTCTATTCATGAAACTCCCCTTTATGGGGATTTGCTGGTTTCACACTGTTGAACTAGATTACCCAAACAATCCAAATTATGGTTATCCTTTGGACCCAACCAGTAAGCTAAAAAGAAAAGGGTCATATAGATGGGAAAAACAGTTACAAGTCAGTTATCTCTTGGCACGATCATGTTTATTTTTGAATAGTATACATACAGTTCTGTTGTTCCTAATTCAATATGATGCAAATGAGGGAAAGCATTTTCCATGGAGTTCATGGTTCCCAGCATTTCCTGTGTGGCACTTGTCCCACAGCACTCTTAGCACATTTTTTCCCAGGTGTTCTAAGTGCTTCTCCAGAGTTTCCTTCATGCATGTGCTGCTGTGGTGTTCCTCTCTCTCTCCCCTACACTGGTGCACACACAGCTCCTTCCAGATCACTGGGTTTTCATCCAGACCCTCCTGTGCACAAACTCATTGCCAGCCCTGCACGGTGTCTATGATTTAAAGGTCCCTAGAGCTCCAGCTGTCCAGTGGATAAGAAACTCAGAGCAGTTTTTCGCTAGTCTAAAGGAGGAGTATTAGCAGATACAGAGTAATTTCACCCACTGTGTATCGTAACAATGCTTTTGGTCTGTCACAGTGGTGGAATCCAGAGTGGCAACAAGGTCCACGCCAGCAGAAAGAATTCATTTACAAAATATAAATTATTTTAAAATAGTAGGATTTGCTTGCTACATTTCTTTCAAGAGATGTTCCAATCACAGCCTAAAACTTTAGTGTAATGTTTTCCTGACTATTTCATAACCCTTTAAAAAACTGAAAAGAATGTCAGTAAATGAGTTCCTACTATTTCTCATATTCCCATTTCTTTAACATGTACTGAGACAGGCCATGCTCAATTTAAAGATATAATTTCTGAAGAAAATGTTCTGGATTCTGGTATTTTAGGATTTGGAAACAGCTATAAGGAACACTTCCTTCCCTTCTCCTCACCTCTATCAACTTTAACATCAGAGTTCTTTACATTTTTCCACCTTCAACTAAGAGATAATCTTTTGAAATCTTGGATTCTGATGTTAAGGTTTTTTTGCTGGCCTTCAGTAACTCAACCCAACAAAGCTGACTACCAGTCCATATCAAGTAGAAAGATACACTGAAATAAATGCCTCTCACAAGAATGATGCATTCCTTTTTTCAGATCTTTGATTTTGGTTAGGTTTTGCAACATGCATCCATCATTATCTGCTGTTGGGAAGTAATTCCTATCTTCTCTACTTAATCTTTCATATTTCAAACTTTCTGCTGTAAATTAAAAGCCTTTATTATAATAACAAGTGGTGGTACTGCATTTTAACATGGATGTATCTACCATTTCATTACTCTTTTCTGATATCCTCTCTGTAAGAGGACTCAGATTAAGCTGCAGGAACCTATGCCCCCACTCACATGAAACAAAGCAGCATCTATTTCTGTCTAAATACATTTTCCATTCTTAATCAATCAGTTCCTTTCTGTCTTTTTCAGGCAGCATCTGCTCCCATCAAAGCTTTCTCAATTAGACATGAGCTTTACTAAAGGTAATTGCTAAAACCTTGCAGTGCATTTTGTACTCTTTATGACTCACGAGTATAAGGAACCACGGTGGGGGTGCACTACCTATGGGACTGCTGTCCTCCAGTACATCTGAAGGAAATGCTTTTTACTTGTACAGTTGCTGTAAATAGCTGCTGCCCGCTTCATTTGTCTGTTTTGTACTTCTCTCAAGGTGTAAATATCAGAATCCATGCCCCATACAAAAGGCAGCCTGAAACAGGCTCAGACAGGAGCAGTTGTTAACAGCCCCTATGAACTGTGGAAATGCTAAACCAATGTTTAGCTCAGCTTTGAAACGTCTCCCTTTGCCCATCTACCCACTGCTTTTGCAATACTGTTCAACTTCCAAGTGACCGCTCTGTAATAAGAGGAGTTTTACAAAATGTGGCTGATTATCTGCAGGGCTGCACAGATTGGAATCTTACTCCTTTTTTTGTTTTTCAGAGAGTGCATGTGCATGTTGTACGTGTACACTGGCCTCTGTTTTAAACAGGCTCGTTGGGTACAGTAGCTGTGAAGAGATTATCAGGGGCTCCTGGCAGATGTACTGGTTTCCACTCAGACACCAGCATGCACCAAATACTACCTGGGTTGAACAAACATAATGTGTCCTGGAACACCATCCCTGGTATTTTTTCAAACACAGTGGGGACACTGTGTATGTTTTTCACCAGAGGCCTTAGCCTGCTGTGAGGGCAGTCTTCCTACTGCCCTTTGGGTCAGCCTTCTCTTCACGCCACATCCCTGGCTCCATCTATTCCTTAGCAAGCATGAATCCTCCTATAAACTTGCTTGCAGTAGCCTACAGAATCTACTTTTATCTTTTCATCAGAACAATGATTAAAAGGTTAGGCTTCAAACTGAGGAAGGTGTGATTAATTCCTTGATGGCTCAGAGGACTTACTCCATCCTTGCAGCAGGTAAATGGTGAGTTAGCTGTTTAATAAAGTATTTCCCTTTCATCATTGCTGTAAAGGATTCATATTTGATCAGGACGATTACTTTCCAATGATAAAAGTTTCTTAGATCATCACATGTTTTACATTTAATGCTAGAGCAATGCTTTAGGGTAAATTCAGCATCAAAATAAGCTTATTTTCTCCCCTGCAGTTTCCCCATATATATGTGTTTACTAGATACATTTCTTCCTGTTTTGCATCTATATTTTTCCTACTGCTTTTGCTCATCAAAAGTGCTCAGCAAATAAACAAGCATCCATCTCTCTTTCAAAGGCAAAAAGACTTCAGCAGCTAGAATCTCTTTGTGAAAATTGTTTCACTTTATCTTCTCCTTCTTTTTCTAGAAAACTACCACAGCAGGTAGCTACAATGTGTGCTTTTACAGACAGGATAATCTATCCATTCAGATCAGTTGCCTTTAGAGATCCTTTCCTTTGATGACCTGGGATTTATCTTTAAAATAGATTTCCATAAACTGACTCTGTAGGACACTTTGTAGGTATTCATTATTCATATTTTATCACAAAGACATCCAAAGTAGTTATGTATTCATATGTCCTCACAACTACCTAGGCATCTTGCTTAATTTCAAGTACATTTATTTATTTATTTGTTAATTATGGCCAAGATTTTCAGCATCTCGGCAATTAACTGGAATTTCTTGTTTTACATTATTTTAAAATTCTCTTATTTTAGAAACCCTCTCTATTCTGAAAAGAACCAACACAAAACCATCAGTCAGGCGAGAGACCAAAATCTCCTTCTCTGTGCATATTAAACACAGACATATTTATAGGCTCGTAACAATCCTTTTCCATTTTCTTCACTGTTAACTGCTTCTTCTTCTGATGCACTGATGCAGGAAGAGTCAGGTTCTGCAGAGAATTCCACAGCCTCTCAGAACCCTTCTGGCTTTCTTTCATTGGATTTCACCTGCAAGCCTAAGTTTGTCTAATTAATTTATAGCCAGTTTGTCTTAGAAGTCTTCTGTATCCGGCAGAAACCACCCAAGTCTCTGGATTCCTGCCAAGACAGGTAGATTTTTATTCCCCTTCCTACCTCATAGCCATGTTCTGGACAATTCAGGGTGGTAGGTCTCAAAGCACAGAGCCAGTCTCTAGTGCCTAGCACTAAAGAAGTGAGGTTTTTCAAGAAGTGTAGTATCATGTCAGCAGCCAAACTGATTGCTAAAACCCGTCATCTTCTCAGCCTATGAGCTGTGCTCCTGAAGTAATGAATAAACCTCAATTTCCCTCCTAAGAAGATCATGTTTGGGAAGCAGCAGTGTACATAATTGGAGGTGAGACAGTAGAAGTATTCTCCTTCAGGATATTAGAAATAGAAAATAATTTCAAGTGAAAATATTGTTTTTCTTTCTTCACAGTCCAAGCAAGTTCAAGGTTAATAGAAACTTTCAACTGATCTCCTCAGAAACCGGATTCACTCTGCTATTAATGCCACAATTTTTGACTTAGGTTGAGCCAAGAGGAGGTTTGTAGGCTATTTTTGTTGGGGAGATAAATCAGTGATGGAGTGAAGCATTTATTAGGTGCAATGCCTTTTATTCCCACATTATGTATGTGAAGGTTTTGTTCCCCTAGAAAGAAGGTGAATCCAGACCAGAATTAAACCATCTCTTTGCTTGTAGTTCCAAGTCTCCTGTCAAGAACTGTGTACAAAAGTGGTCTTCCTCCCTTTTCTCTCTTAAAATATCTTTACATTGCTTCCTTGGTCTTAGTTTGTAACGTTTTTCGAGGTTGATGTTTCAGCACACACAGAAGCATTTTATGTGAACCAACAGCAAAACCTCCTACACCGTTTTCTTAAATCTCTTGCCCATGTGTCCTGTGCTGTAGGTGTGGCTGGTATTGTTTCAGCTGTCAGTGATAGGAAGGCATGAGGACTGCATTTATTGCAAATGAAGCATGAATATTAATAAGCTCATCAGCTTCAATGAAGTTTCATTCAGTGACCAGCATGACGTAATAATAAAAGATTCAAATCAGTTGCCAGGGGTACAGAGCGTTTTGAACCCACAAAGTTAATAAAAACAACTCTGCTAGGTCAGGGTTGGCACAAAAGAAAGGTGGAAAAAACCCAAGATGCCTATTTTCAGAACAAACTCAAGACAGACTGATCTGTGGCATTACTCTATTAGCATAATTTAAGTCTCAGGATGGAACCTTAATACAGACTAGTCTGACTAGTTTACTTCAAACCCGTAGGTAAATTCTCACTCTTCAAAATGCCCTTTCAATCAGAAAAGAACATTTTGTGAAATCCGTGAACAACATTATCAGTATCGCAACTCCAGAACTGTGAGTGAAAGCCTCAAAGAAGAATACAGCATTACATCAACTGAATTTTTAAAAGTCAAGTTGGCAAAGCTGAGAGAGGCAAGTGAAGATGCTGACAAGGTTGTTTTACCATAAAAGAAGCAGCATCTCTCAAGTATGCAGTCAGATGGACTCTACTAGTGCCACCTTCAGTGATGTGAACATCCTCCAAACAGTGCGAGCTCCCTTTCCAGAGAACAGAAAATAAGGATGAGCAGAGGAGAGGAAAGAAATGCTCCTGAACAGATGGGAAGAGAAAAACAAGATTGGAAAAGGAATGCAGAGAATTGTTCACTGTTCTTAACCCATCTGGAGACAGGAAGAACCACTGAATGGCTGTGAGGCCATTCTCATGAGCTGCATGTTAACAGCCTGAATGCAAAGACAGAAGAGGGTCTTGGCTTTTGTGCAGAAGGAATTTCTTGTCCATGAATTGGGAATTCAGAATTCTACTTTACTTCTCAATGACAAAACAGTCTATGCTTTGATTTGATGATTTGAAAATATTTGCTTTTCTGAGCTTTCACAAATCCACTAATTTTTGGTTCATTAATAAGCAGAATCACAACTACACTTTGTGTTAATAACTTGCAAGAAAAATCATTGCATCTAGCACATGGTGGATTGATTTCATGGTAGTCTTTAGGAAAAATAAGCTCTAAATGATGGGACCTTAAAGGATAGAAAGACAGACAGAAAAGAAAGATTCAAAGAGTTTAAGAAGTTCATCTCCCTTGGGGGCTCTTATGTGACCAGGCTGTTACATGGCCTGACCTCAAAGTCTTCTCGTACTCCCTGAGGTGTGGGATAGGGATGGAAACCAGCTTGAATTTTTTCTCTCATGGGATCAATCATTAACTCTTTGCATCAGTGAATCACCAACTGTAAAGGACACTGGTACTTTCACAATAATTAGGCATCTCTCTGGAACATTCCAGCCCTGAAAATTCTCAATTTGTTACAATATGTGAGAAATATTAACTAATATGGCTTGGGCTATGTTTGGCTTTGGATCAGTGAATTCACACAGGACTTCAGATTAAAGGCAATACGGATGGATAAGGCAAATGGAGAATTTTTTTAAACTCTGAAGGAGATTTTTCTTCATTTGGTGTGACATGTTCTTCCTCTTTGTGCTCTCCAGTTGTAAGAGCTTTCATGATGAAGGCACTGGCTGTCACTATTGCTGTTTCATATTATCCTTCTGCTCCTAACTGAAATGAATGGGATGCACATTAAAACCATTCCTCAGCCTGGTTATTTAGAAGCCCCTAGCTTGCTAGCAGTAACTGGTAGCTATTCAGTCTGGTTTTGGATTGAGGTTTAGTTTCTGCTGGGTTTTTGTTTTGTTTGGGGTTTTTTTGGTTTGGTTTGGTTCGGGTTTTTTTATTATTATTTAAAGTTCATTTTATGTAGAGAAAAGATTCAAACCCTCACAGTGACAGTTCTTAAGCTTTTTACAATTATCTTCACATTTATGGAGACTCAAGATGACATAGCCAGTTCAAAAAGCAGCTTCTGGCTACCAATACTGACCTAGCATGGAAAAATCAATATAATTACAAAAGCAATTAAGCATGGCAAGCAAGGAATCAAGCCTTTGCTCAATCTAAAGTAATTTAGATTAATAAAAAAATAACAGCCAAAATATTCCTTTCTCATAGACTGATCCTAGAAAAATCGAACCTGCAACATATCAGATCACAATAATCACTGGGTGTGTGCCTAAGGTCCCTAGGGTTAACAAAATCACCTTCAAGACTCACAGTGGCTTACAATAAATGTTAAAATGATGGGAAGACAGACAGATGGATTACTTAGGCAGCCTTGTTACTTGAAAGTATCTGGATTCACTTTCAGCAAGCACCAATACTTCCTCAAAATAAAAAAACAGAAAAATCCCCAGTAATGAATTAGCACATTAAGAATATGCTTGTGTTGGGGAAAAGCACATTCTATTGCTAATGTTTTCTGAATATAGAAAAGCAAGGAAACTTCTGCTCCAAACAGTATGCTCTCCACTAAACTAAAAAATCTTTAGAGGGAAGAATTGGAAAGGCAATAACTTAGATATAGAGAGAATCAAATGCAAAGGAAAATGACTGTAACTAACCCCCAAAGTCAGACCTAACTAGCCAGAAGAATTGCTAGCTCTTTCTATACACAATCAATTAAATGATCAGAAAATACAATTCTGTAAAAGAATAATTTCTTGAAAATATAATCAACTTGTATGCATTTTTCAGTGAAGAAATAGCTCATAGTGCCTTAACTAAGTGTGAAGCTTCACTCTTCAGATCTCATTAGAGAATTTGGCCACTAGGAACCATCTTTAAACCACAGCAGTGCTACAGAATATGTTGCAATCAGATGCAAACAATGAACCTGTGTTATGAACACTTCTCCATTTTAGAAGAGCACAATATTGTTTGGCTTTATGAACACAGGAAAATTGAAATTATACATTCATAAAGCCTCTCTCTGGGTCAGAGCAGTTTTATGACTTTAATCATGAGGAGAAGAATTAGCACATTAAATGCCCAAAATAGCTCAGTGCACACTGTCTTAGAAAAAATGTAAATGAGTAAGACAAACTAACTCTAAAAACTGCATCTAACCCCCCCATAAAGCCACAGGATGTTAGTACTTAAATTCAATTTCTTTCCTTGGGGTTAGACTGAGTACTATTTTACACAGATAAAAGTACATAAAGATCATGGCATAACAGAAAATAGTAATGAACAGGCAAGAAGATTCATTATTATTTTCTCTAAGAACTACATTTCCTTTCTATTTTATCAACAGCATTGAACACATAGTTAACAACACTGATTTGCAAATTTTCTTCTAAACCAAAAGAGCAAGGAGATTTTTTTTAATGCTCATAATAAATAGCACTTCCAAATTCCAGAAGTTCTGTGAGAAATAGAAATAAAGTGTTTAGAAAGAAAAAAGTAAACTTCCATTACCAGACTTCAGGACTGATATTTTCCTTGCAAGGCAAGAAGCTGCAGAGATTTTGTTCAATTGTATAATAATGGCATCAATAACTAGGAAAATGCAAAATTACTAACTAAAATCCTGAATAAAAATGGAAAATAAATTCTTCTCTCATTTATTTTGTGTCAAATGCATTAATCATCTGCAAGATAAGAAAACCTGTAAGATGAGAACACATTTTGAAAATGTGCAAAACATCTGGAGACATGGCAAATGAGCAAACAAAATGAATACCTGCACGGGCCCTGGAGGTGTAATATTTGCAGCAAACTTCTTGTATAGGTGCCAACCCATAAATGCCAGTTGGAATACAGTATATTTTGGTACTGACTCCATATTTTAAATTTAGTAACTTATATAAAAATATTTCTCCCACATGTATCTGACAGAAAAAAGAGAATAATTTTATACTCTTAAATCTGATAATTCTTTTTTCTCAGTTTTTCTGAACATTAATTTTCATGAGCTGTTCCTTTTGGAGGGGCCTCCTGATGCCCACAAACTGTTTTGTCTTTGCACCTTGACATTACTAAATCTATGAGATTTTGCTTAATTTTTTAACCACAGCTTCAACATACTGCTAGAACAATGAGAACAAAGTAGTATAATGTTTTTAGCACATTCTTCTGAAGGCTAAGAGTAGCCCTATTAGAGATCATCTCCTTACTGCAAAAATCTATCATTGTGTCAACCTATTGGATAGGGTAAATGTTGGGAAACCCCTAAGCGAGCAGCACAGATTATCAAATTAATCTTTTGCAAATAGAGCTGTGTTTTCATAATCTGTATACTTTCAGTTATTGTCACTAATTAGCAATCAATCTGTAGTCACCATCAATCCCCGTACTTTCAGGCCCTGTGGCAGCCGCTAGTCAGGCACCTCCATCAGTAACAGACAAAGGTGCTCACCAGTCCTGGCCAAGGCCAGCAATTTATTTACATGCTAAAATTCAGATCCAAAACTTCAAAAGTGTAAAAAACAACCAAGGAAATACTCAAACAAAAAATAGGGGCAAAGGATGATAAGAATGTGTCCCTTTACACTCTCCTTGGAACAGCCTGTGTTTACTGACTTCCACTGTGGTGCCAGGAAACAAGCTAAAATCCAAAAGTATTCCTGTACTGGTGTCAGTGGGTCGTGGTTCAGTTCTTAAGTCCTTCTCTTTCCCATCATCAGCTTTCCAAGTTCCAGTAGTACCAGTCAAACCAAATTTGACAATTAGGTCAAGGCTCTCTCTGTAAGTGCTAAAGTTTGATGAGCCTGAAATCCCTATTTCAACAATAATAACCCTACTTCATAGAGTTCTATCTCCTCCAAGTGAACCTCCAAAAAGAATCCAGAGTGTTTGTCCTCACTGAAATGTAACTTGAGCTCATGGTTCAACCATCATTAGTACCAGATTGGAGCAGTGCTGAATTACAAAGAGCTACAAACTGCCTCTTGATCAAGTGCAGACGAAGCATCTGTAAAACTATCCAGTGTGTCCACAGTAGAGAACATACCAAACTTCATAGGTTTGCACCAATTGTTGGAGAATGGAAAATACTTGATCTGATGTCAAGTGATGACAATGACACTTTGTTACTCATTAAAACTTTCTGAATAAAAGAACAAAGAGAATGACTTTATACCAAGGCAATGTGTTTTGCTTCATCTGCCTGCAGCTTTTTGATTCAGTACCAGGATCAAAAAGTTGGAGTTTGGGTACTATTGAAACATGGCCTGGATCAGAAGCTGATTCTTATTATTGCATAAAACTGTTAAGTGTGGTGTTCTGAACTACTGAGATGGCCACCACACACATAGTCACAGCCCAATGTATCAGTGCTTAGCAGTCATGCTGAAAACACAGTCAAGGCTTCTAACTAAAGGGTTATTCATAATGTGACTTAAACAGCATCTTAGGTCAAGTCAAAGACAACGCTTTTTGCTCAGAGATAAAGTAATTCTGTAATTCTAATGACTCACTGGGAATTTACAGGCTGGTTATCTTTCAAGTTTTGTTTAAAAAATGTTGCTAATAAGCAGCAGGAACGTTATTTGAATGACTGTCTAAGAAATGGCTATTGTGAGACATTTTGATTATTTTTTTCTTTTTTTCCTTTCTCTTAGCAATAGAGGAAACAAACAAACAGAATACTTGAGATAACCACAGATCTCAGGCTTCACGTCTTGTTGAGTCTACACAGTTAATATCACCTCTAAACAGATAAAAATGGCGTAAGAAATACCTGAAAGAGCTAAACTGGAATTTTGAAATGTTTCCTCCCAGGGAGAGTAGTAACATACCTTTTAAAGGCTCCCTTGAGGGTTTCTAATGAAATTAGAATAAGAATCTTAACAGTGACATAATGTACATTAAATACATATTTCAATACTTTAAATTAGTGTAAGTGTTGGATAAGTTTGATCCTAATGTTATGGATACAGTTATGGATACTGCTTGTTTCCACAAAACAAAAAATAATACATTGTTTCACTTTCAGGATATTATATAACTGCAATATTGCAATAAGTGTTTTGGTGGGTTTTAGAGTTTTTCTGGGTTTCCTCAAAACTTAAGGCATTAGCTGTGTCTGAGACGATGCTGACCCTTTTATCAGTATTTAATGCAATTTGTATTCCAAAGAAACTGTTCCTAGTTCAAGTATTTTAAAGCTTTGCCAAACTCTTTTTTTTTTTTGTTTAGGAAAATAGGGTCTTGTAAATACAGAGATCAGGCTCCTGAACAAGGCCAAGTAATTGTGCAACCTTTCTCCTAGTCTGTGTGACTACTCTCACTTTTTGAGTGCATTCTAGCTCAGCTATGGAGGGATACCAAACCCATGCTTTTATTCCCTTCACATAACTTTCAAGCTATTTAATTCAATTTTAATATTTATGCTACATATCCAGTGGAATAATGTCTGGATGTCTGTAGCTAATTTGCTAAGAAAATCCTTCCTAATTGAATGCCCTGGTGTTCACGAATATCTATAAAACACATCTTTTCATGTGTGTTTGCATATAATTGTACAATTTCATGTTGCACTTCTGAAAGGGAGTTCTTTGTTCCTCAGATTCAGATTAAAGCAAGATTAATCAAAAGCTCTTGCCTTCTTTTAAAAATTTTTTAAATTTTTAATACACCATCTTTGGGATTCAAGAATGTCTGAGGATTTCAAGTAATACCAATAATATTTATTGTCTTCCTGTACAGCTGTAGAAGAGAATACTACATAAAAGTGAGGGATAACTGAGCAAAGGACTTTGCCAGTTTTTCATAACATAGAACTCAGAATTCAAGAAGAAAGAGCTCCTATGGAATAAAAAAGGTTAAAAAAGTTTAAGAGTGCATTACTTCCCTGTTCACAAGCATGAACACAGAATCTATAAATAGCTTTAAATATAAATTAAATCACTTTTCATGCTAGGATATCAAAAATTGTGATTTATTTTCTCAAAGACTTTATACTCACAATCTCATCTCCTGGCAACCAATATCCTTCTTGTTCAATACCAGCTTTTGACCCCTTGCACCCCACCGTCAGGGTTTCCACAATAAGACCATCCTTGACTGCCAAACTCAGCTGACGGGTGGTTTCTTTTGGATGCATACCATGGACTCGAGACATATACCTGCACACAAAGCACAAAACTCTGTAAGTGTTGGTTTTAAATTATAAAACGTGTCAGCAAAATATACACATTTTCAAATGAGTTAAAATAATACACAATCTAAGTTTTAGATTGTTTTAAAATATTCAGCATTTATGTAATTTCCTCCTTTACTTCAAACCAGCTTTTCTTCCCCTTGCAGTTATCACGTACACACTCAGTCAAGTAGTAGCACAGTAATCTTCTACCAAAAAAAATCCCAAAATGAAAATGCACGCTGCTTGGGCTTGTCTCTGCCACATCGATTTGTGCCCTTTCGATTAATTTAAACTTGCGTTTCTCTAATAATTCCTACAGCATACATGCTTATAGAATGTACCAATGAATTTTTGTGATGCTTGTGTGTACAAAACATTAATAAAAAATGTGAAATTTATGTATCACATATGAAAACCCAACATCTAAAGTTACTGCACTAAGTGGTTTTTCACCTTTTCTTGAAATAACCACAGTGATCACACTGGGACAAACTGCCTTGGTGAGAAAAAACCACATGTAGCCTAAACTGTGTGTATACATGAAATTCAGCTTGTAGTGTTGACCTTCACCCAGTATAATTTGCTTCTAGGCCAACACCAAATATTAACGTGGAGTAAACAACATAAAACTATCTTCTCTCAAATAAAAATGACCTCTCTTCTTTAAGATGATTGCAATTCAGATATTTTAAACAAAATTTCGAGAACACATCTATGAGTTGCTGCACATGGAGAAGCAAAGGCAGCTGCAATCGCATGTAATCAGCAGGTAAGTGAATTGACTTGAAACCAATTATTTCGTGGACAATATTTTCCTAGTTATAGACCTCTTAAAGTTACAGAGCTAACTGAATTTCTCTCCATTTTTGTTTCTCCAGGCACTCTATCTTTACCTGTTTCCTAAGAGAGAAATCTGTAATTTGCCTGCTTTAAGACAAAGCTGTCAGCTGTAGTACCCTCTCCTTCGTGCTTCATAATGAATTCCAGCAACCATGATTCTTTCGTCACTGTCATCACAAACACCTTCACAAAAAACGTAATGATGATCATGAGGAAACTTGAGGAAGATTTATTTTAAAGCAGTAGCATTACATGATAAAAAGAGAGTTACATCGGCTCAGATTTTTTTTTAATAACATGGCTGACAGGAATTTTTAATGCCTTAGAAGTTATGAATGTACAATAAGGAATGGAGACCACTCCAGTGGTCAAGTCTCCAATCAACCCCTCTATTTGAAGACATTTTCCTTTCAAATTTCTTACTGTTTTGGATTCATAAAGGTCTTTTGCAATCCTGCTTTCTCTCTCAAGATTTTGCTGGAGCTGGTTTACGTTAACCTAATACTTTTGTTTTGCTCTAAAGGAAATGGAATGTATATAAAATCATATAGTAGATTTTTGTAGCAAATTATACAATAATCAGAGCAGCACAGGACATTTATAAATTTCTGCTTGGTATCAGAGGCATTTACATAAATGCAGCATGTTTGCAGGATCTTAGTTTTTATTTTTTTAAGATAAAGACTCTTAGAGGCACATGCTGCCATTTACTGTATTTTACAATGTCTCCCACAACAGGGTCCAAGTCTGATTGGTGTGTGCAAGTCAACACTGCATAAAAAGTAAGTACAGAAAGAACAAAATTCTGTGCAAGTCTGTGATGCAAGCTAAGATATATGAATCTCCTGGTGGCTTGCAAATAGGGTCGAGGGCCGATCAGAAGTTAAGGCACTTCACTTCTGTGTCACACTAAGTGGATGCTCATCTGCCCAACCTGATCCCTCCCTGCTTCTGCAGAAACCAAAACTCAACATGAGAACCTGTTCAAGTGGTATTAAACACCTCAAATGAGTTTTCCAAGCTCTCCAAATTCCAAGGTCTTAAACAGGCAGAAACTCAAATCTATTTACTTCACTTTCAAATAGAGTGCCTGTGAACACCACTAGTTTTTGGAAGTATAAAGTGCTAAAGCTTTAGAGCCACATGATGTAATCATGTTACATGCATTTCATGTGTGTGTGCACATATGCACATATTTATGCACACACAACTAGCTTTTTAAAGCGCAAATTATCTTTGTCAACATTTGCTAATGTTACTGTTTTTTCATCAAATTTCCATTTTTAATTCTGCACTAACAACCTCCCTGACAAAACCGCAGCATTCATGTTGTCTGTAATTTATTCAAATCTTTAATAGGTCTCAAAATATAGAACATAGGCTAACTATCATTTTTCCATCGTACTGGCAGAACAAATCAGGTCGTGAGCAAGGAAGTGATTTCTGTGCCCTAATATGGTGGGCTGCTATAGGTCTGCGAACAGAAATCAAGTATTAACCCAGTGCCATAATCCGCAGTGTATCCTGCTGAAGAATCCACATATTTTGCATTGCATCATCCCTTGTTAGAGAAACACAGTTCAACCAAATTCTTAAATGTAAGCTACAGGTTTTGTGATTTCTCACTCATATCTCTAAATAGAACAGATACATAATACAAAGCAAAAAGCCTTAAACCAACTCTAATCAGCTGAGAGGTTTAATCTGCCTATTTTCCCTCTACAGTAGTGAAAAGCAGCACAAGGTTCAGAATTGCCCTTGTCTCAAATCCAATCTGTGTTCTCAACCAGAGTGAAAGTACTGCTACCAACTAAAGCATCTCCCCATTTTCTCCAGCTGTAAATCTGGAGTGATAAATCCCCAGTGGCTTTTTTGAAGAATACTTTAGTCAATGTTCAGACTGTGCAGTCTGGAAAGCCACAAGAGCTGTGTTTTCTATTTTTAAAATAAAGTGTTATCAACTTTCATAGGAAAGCACACACATGTAGAGAGAATGTTTTTACTTCAAAGAGTAGAACTGCTGTTAGAAAAGTGCACCCTCCCTCAAATTTTTACTTTATTAAAACCTGTGAAGTGTACATAGCTAGATATTCACAGAGACTATAAAACAACACTGCAGGGTTTGGATGAAATCCTATCTTATTTCTTTTCAGCCAGAAGACAGCAGCTAAATGAAGAAGTGATTAAGGCACAGGATTCAAACCAGAAGAGGTAGTTGAAGTTCTTTAATAATGAACTGTGAAAAACTGTCATGACGCGAAAAATGCTGAAAACAAAAATAAGTTAAAATCCATCTTAGAGACAGAAAACATGATATTTAGAGTCCCAACTTCTACGTCAGCCTCATTACTGGATCAGGGAAAAACAGTATTGAAATGCCTTTGTGCGGAAGTGACACCACTAATCCAGGGAGTGCAAGTCTTTTCCTGGCACTGCATGCACTGAAGCATCTGCCACCAAAAAGTTAAAAAAGAAGTAAGAGAGAGAAGGCAATGCCCGATTGCTGTTTTCAACAAAAGCTGATTAGCCTTACCTTGGTGACAGGGAGCTGAAGGAATACTGGCTTGTTATGCCCTTGCCCAGTCCTCCATATCAACAAATTTGGAAGTCTAATTCAACCCAGCCACAAGAAGTAAGCAACTACACTCAGATGAGTGAGAATAAGGCATGGACACAATGTAAAATCCCCTAAATCAGCAAACCAGCCCTAATCAGATAGCGGGCTGAAGTAACCATTTCAAAATACAATTTAACTGTGCTAATCCCTACTATATAAAATGAGGGTCTGTCTGATGAAAAGTGGAGGTTAGGCCTGATAATCTGCATGTTAAATTCAAAATCTCACCAAATGAGGCTGCCTGTCTGTAGAATACAGAAGCAATTGAACTGCTGGCTGAATACTAGAGTATTTATAGGTCAGTATTTTCCTCATTTATAAACTGGCAGTGCAAACCTCCTTGACATTAGCATAGAAGAATCTAGCAAATCTAGCAAAATTACAGTTTTTATAATCGACTTCTAAGAGCCTAGGAATGCATGTTTTCAATTATGGCTACACCACGTGGAAAGCAAAGGATAAGGATCTTTAGCATGTAGTTTGTTCATTACCACCTTGAAGCAAACCTCATTGCCATGCCATCATATGTATATTTAAATGTGCTGACCTTCAGAAACAAGACACTACCAACAGAATCAGGTAGATGCACATGTGCACACAGCTAATATATGTGTGCATCTGTTTGAGAGTAAAAGAAAAACTTCAGAGGAGAATGATCAAGGATAATCATTAATAGAATCGTAGATTGTATATGTATGTGATGCTCATCTGTATTTAGTACACAAAATACCAATCAGAGAAATGTGAAACAACAATTTCAAACCTATTTGGGACTGTAGATGAACAGTAGTCAGGTATAAATAACAATAAAATATCATCATATTCTTCTGTTTATATACCTTAGTATTGTTACCCATCCTAAAATCTTGACCACCTCTCAGACACCCCAGGACAGCCCAAGGGGTCAGCACATGTGGAGGGAGGGACTCCAGCAGCTCTCACAGGGGCCACACAGCCACCTGCTGCACACCCCACCTGAGCAGGGCTGGGAGGAATGACATGCAGGGAAATCTGGTACCTGCCTTTCCAGACCCTCTCTCCTTCACAGCAACAAACCACAGCAACAGAAACTCCTGTAATTCATGCCACTACCAATTGACAACTGGATCTTGCCACCTCCCTTTGATACAAACAAAGTGGACCACAGGAGTACGTGATCCACCGCTAAACTGCTTGCCTGCAGGACAGGACATTACAGAAGCACCAAAGCATGTCAGTATATCACCAAAATAATTTTCTCACACTAGCCAGTGTCCATGATGACTTCCTATTCAAAACCTACATCTAATACATGTGCTTAAAATTCAAGAAAAAAGTTTGGTTTGATCTAAGGGGAGGAAGCGGGCTCTAAAGCTGTGATCACCATGGGAGCAAAACAGACACAGAAGTAGCCAGCACTTGCAGGGGATCAGGTGGTGAACTTTTCACCTACAGCTCTCACACAGCTCACAACTCTTGCTTGGTGCTGTGCAAGACACAGCATGAAGCTAAACCTTGTACCAAGGAGTTTAATCTATATGGCTACAAAATAGTGCACATAAAATAGCTAACTCTGCTCCCAAAGACTCCTTTTGAAGGCAACTGTGGTCTACTGAGAGACAGCAAACGGTCTACAGGGGCACAGCTGTACTGTGGCCCAAATAAGAAAGCTGGCCAAGGAAGAACGGAAGGAAGGTTACTTAAGGTAGAAAGTTGACACAGGTACTTAAAAAAAAAAATCTCAGTTTTTCTAGACTCATGAGGAATTGCATTTTCAGCCACCTGAACTCAATCAAAAGGAAGTAACTGAAGAAACATTACAGCCAGCATATCCATACAAGACTGAAATAAAATATGTATGGCAAATAGTTGCCTTATATAAAATACAACAGTGTGGCAAATGTAGGTAGATGCTAATGTTCGTGGCACACACTGTGATCTCGGTCTGATCAATTATCTCTCTCTATTGCCTCCACCCTCCCCGATGCAAAGGGAAGTAGCAGTCTGCTGGCAGTGGCAGACTATCTGCTGAGCAACTCAACCAGGGATGAGTTGAGAACTGATAAATTTGAGATCTGATAAACTGAGATCTGATAAAATTGAGATCTGAGACAATACAGCAGATCCCATTAAACTCAACTGAAAGTCTGCCATTAATTTTAGATCTTACCTACAGGTAACATCTAAAATATAAACATGCCCTAGATTCAGGGACAGACCTTAAGGAGTAATACATAAAATAGAAGGCAAGAAGCCAACTATCTGTTCTGAGTTTTATATTGTCTTCCTACCTCTAGTGAGAAATGATGCCTTTTGCCTTAGTTTCAGGGTATTACAGCTATTTTATAGAAGGCTCACACATTTCTTTTAAGATTATTTTTTTAATTTGCAAAGAATAGGCCACTTAGTCATACTGAAAATAAAAGTACAAGTGATTGATTTTTTTTTTTTTAACAAATACAGCTACATGGCATAAGAACTTCAAATATGCAGGTTCAAATCTCATCAGCTCTCCTTGTGGAAAGCCAGGTGAAGATTTATGCTCACAGTTGTATCTCATGGTCTCAACTCTGAAGCTCAGGTTGCCTGCTCCCACCAGATGTACGGTACCAATCAACTTTCACAGAACACAGGCTAAACATTATGGGTATTTGACATACATATTCCCTGCTTGCCAGTACTGAGAGCTGCTCTGAGAGCTGAACACAACACAGACACACAGAGAAAGTGGAACTGGCTACAGTGGGGACGTAGCAGCTCACGTTTGTTTTCTAGGATACTTTTTGATATGTTTGCACTTTCTGAAGTTTCAGTTATGGATTAAACTCACTAAGATAAACACAACCAAAGCACAGTGTTCCTCCTCTGTACTTATACTCCACAATGAGCCACAGGTATATGAACAGGCTGCATTTGATTTCCACTGCACTCCACATACCAACAGCACATGCAAAGACCACGCAGGCACTGTCAGTGCTGCTGCCTCTGCAATAACATACTTCTCATATGATCTACATTTTATGCAGTCCAAAATTCCAGGAATTACAGAGAAATCATTAATTTACCTTTCCCTCTGACATCAGTATCTGCAACACTCATTGAAGACACATACACTATCTAAGCAGAAAATGTTTTTAACATTTGTTTCATCTCTCCTTTGTAGTCTAGAAATCCAGTATTTGCATGAATATGGAATCTAATTTTGTGTAGTGTTTTTATAAAACAAAACCAACACATAAACTTAATAGTAAAACAGTGAAATCCAGCAATTCAACTAAACTCAGATCTGCCTGATGTGTGTGCAACTGCTGCTAAAAGCTAAGGAGTGATCTTGTTTGTCTATGCTTTAGATAGCCCAGGCACCACACAGTTTTCTATAATGTTAATCACCTGGGTCATTTCTGTAAAAAGCACAGTAACTCAGATAATTCCCTGATTCAGTAATTTAAACTCTCACTCACACAACTTCACTATACACTTCAGATTGTGTAACCCACCAGTATAACCATGAAAAGGAAGTAATTTAGGTATCAAGCTATTCAATCCTTATCCTGAAAAACCTGCCTACCACCTTCTTATGGAAGAACTTATCTAAAAAAGGGCTCTACTCCAATTTTTCCAACCTAAGAACTTGTATGTGATGGTAATGCTGGTAATGTACCTGTGTGTGCACTGAGCACGACTGGCAAACAAGCACTAATTGTACAGGGGCACTGCAGGCACAGGTACAATTGCTCCTGTATCTGCAGGGCCACTGGTCCATCCAGCTCTTTTCTTTGGATGTGCTGAAGAGACAAACAAGTATGACATGACTCAGAATGTAACATCCTAGCTGATACCTTGCAAATTAAATATTTAGTCAGCTCATACCGAGCATCTCATTTCAAAACATGTTAAAAAAAAAAAGATTCAAATGCTTTCATGATTCAGTTTTTTAGAGCTTTCTATCTAATTGAATTTCCATTCTTATCTGGGTCAAAACCTTTTTCTTTCTGTTTTTTTGGTGGGGGGGTTTTGTGTGTGTTCTCTTTGTTAGATTACTTTTAGTTTAGCTGAGTTTCAGAATCATCACACTGTCACACAAATGTTCACCTTATTGCCATCTAGGGAGCAGCACAATGGCTGGAAAAGCCATCAGGGCAGGGCTGCTGCTTTTGGTGATGATATTGTTTATATGAATGGGAATATGAAACCACAGCCTGAAATAGATGGTATGAGTAGTGCTTTGGAGATCATTCTCTCTCCACTGATTACAGAGAAAGCCTTGATGAGCACTTCAGGTCAGATAACAAGCTGTTAAATGGCCGTGTCCCACTCATTTTTCTCTCTTCCTTCTAATAGAAAGTCACATTTATTTACAGCAAAGAAACCAAACACAAGCTAGAAGTTTCACTTTCAAATATTACAAAGATATTATGAGGAAAAAACATAATGGTTGTGACATAAAAATTGGTTTGCTTTTAATAATTGTAAACAAAGTTAGCCTTTTATGTATTTCTCTGTGTAAACTTACACCATTTCAATACAAATATCAATAGAAGAACGGAGTACATGAAAATGGGGACAGTGATTTTCAAATCAGTTCCATCTCTTTCCTTGTCAATATTTCTACTGGAGCTCATAGCTGGCATGTATTGTATTAAACATTGAACGTTACAGTTTTTATGGTAACATACAATAAGGAGAGTTTAAATGAAATGCAGTTATTAACAAACATCAAACAAGGAGTATGGCTGTTATTAAAAACTGTGTGTTTGTGCTGTTAGTGTGAATCACTTTATTTACCAGACATACTCATGCTCAGCCCAGAGATGACTTCACCTATTGAATCAATGAAGAACATTGACCTTTGAGATAGAAAAAGTGCCACACTAGCAATATCACCTAAGAGCATTCTTAAGAGAAGAATTATTAGATAAGGAAAATGGATTAAGCAAAATTCCTTAGAACATCTGAGCACCTATAGATTTTTTGCAGAAGGAACTGTAGGAACTAGATGTGCATGCAATAATATTTCTGATCAAACCAAATACACAAAAAGCTTCACTTCACCTCAAGCTCTAGCCCTCAACAAAACAGTCTTTTATGCTAAACCCTTACAGGTGTAATGGTTGTACAGCATTCTTTTAATTCCCTGTAGTCTGCATTAAGCAGGAAAAAAAGGTGGCCAGGCTGGAGGAATCTGTCAGTCCCATGGTGAAGAGTTTTCCACACCTTGCACCAAATTAGTCTTATGATAACCAGCACTGGAAAGCAGACCTGGCCTTTCAGGAAGCAACAGGGGACAATGTCTCAGTGCCTAGCTGAAGGAACAGCCATCCCTAAGAAATTACAAATAACACTGTTTAATACAAGTGGACTTATTTTTATGTATTCCTTTAACCATTTTAATTAATGTGATTAAATAGAACTGTTATACAAATTAAAGAAATAATCTATATCAACAAAAGAGCTTGATGAGAAAAAGTAATTATTAATATACATTATAAACTCAAGATAACACTTCAACCAAATCTACTAATTCAGAAATTTTAATTCCACTATTACTCAGAACAAAAGCAGCAAGGTTCTTTATAGCCTTTTTTCAAGAAAAGTTTACATTTTTTCCTGTAATCCCTGTTTCCACTCTCCTTAGTCAAAAATGTCTAAAAGCAGCTCTTAAAATGGACGATTAATACCAGCACTATTAAAATTAAATAATATCCAAAACAAAAAATCATTACAAACTCATAAACAAAATTAAGATTAAACACCCTATAAACAAACAGATAAAAGCTGTATGACAAATGTGTTTATCTACAGGGAATACAGGTGAAATTTAATGAACATATGCCATTGTGAACACTCCTTGTGCAATTAAATAACAATCTGTCATTCCTTCTTAAGAGTCCTACAACATATGAATGTTTAGCTTAGTTTCTCACTTTTCTTTCAACATTTTTTTGAATCTGGGTATTAAAAATTATTATTAGCTTGCTGATATTGAGTATTACCTCACTGGTCAGTCTCAGTACAAATTTACAAGCAAAATTGTGTATCAGTTATGATGCAATAGCTGGCGACAACCCCTGTACTTTCCCACACATACACAGTTCTCAGTGTTCTTTTTGTTACTTTATAACATATAACTGAGCTTTTGAAAATACAAAAAAAATTTAACCTGAATCCATCATTTAACCTCACTGTGAAGCCATCAGTATAAAAAATTAACGTATCAAACAAGTCAAGCATTTTAGTATCCAGCATATTTCTACACAATGTATTTCTATGCTTGTAATTGCTAGTTATGCACACATAATACAACTTTTATATATGACCAAATTAGTAATTGTATTAAAAATGTTGTTATTAGGGAATCAAATGATCAGTTTTAGACTGTTTTTTATTTTATTGATATAATGATTTTTAACCAAATAAATCAAAAAATTGCTGAAAAAATACAGAAGGCTTGTTTTTTTCCAGAGTATGATCTCTGACTAAGGATTTAGAAGCTTTAAAACTCTAAACTCAGTTCATTCTCTTCATTTAACATAAAAGTAGCGTTCTGAAAACAGAAAAACCCCACACTGGTTTGGAGCTAAAAGAAGCAACTGAAGTTTATCATGGGAAACAGAGAAGGAAAGTAAAAGAAATTTAAAAGGAGATTGAGTGGAGTCAGACAGAAAAAAAGTGCCGTGTCTTCAACTATAACAGAAAACACACAAGGAGGAGTTGAAAACAAAGAGCTTTCTACCCTGTCACCACCTGGTGATGTGTTTCTGTGCTTGTATTCTGTAATGAATATTATCTATATTTCTGCCAATCCAATACAAACGGAAGTCAGTTTTCTCAGAGGTGAACACTCAATTGACAGGCTGCCACTGGAAGCAGCTTATGTGGACTGCTGAGGAAGTACTATCTTGCTTTTTATTGTAGGACCTTGTACTCCACACTTTTGCTTACCCTTGCATAACCAGGAACTGCTATGACACTGCATGGCATGGAAAAAAACCTTCAGTGTACTGGCCAGGGTTTCAAAAACACTATTTCCTTCACATAGTCACATTTAAAAGACACATGAGAATGATGTACAGATGTAGAAAAGGAGCCAGTAACTGGTAAAAAGCAAACTCCAGCCACCACTGCCTTCTCCTGCATAACACGAGGATGTTCTACTTCAAACAAAAAGTTGCTTTCAGATAAGCCTGCTCTCCAGCAACAAAAAGACAGATATTTTAGGGACATGGCTTAACAAAGGATAAGAAACCAACAAAGCAAAAAACCATGTCTAAGCTTTTATTTCAATCAAAGTAATATCAGGTGCTACCATACTTCTGTCCATGCACAGTTTAGCAACAGGATTATCTAGTTAAAAATCCAGAGTCATCTGCTCCTCTAATCTTTCCTATGGCTTACTATTTTTGTTTATGCATGACTATTTAATTGCAACATGCAAAATATGAGGAAGATTTAAATTTTCATCAAGAGTACTATAAATAGTAACAGATTTTTAAAAATAAGTTTCTAAGCTTCAAATAAGCAATTCTATAAGAATCTTGTTCTTTCAATTTTTTTTCTTGCCACTGCATCACATATTTTTTTTACAGACTTGTGTGATTATTCCCTACCCCTCCAAATTGCTCATTTTCCTATTTTTCTCTTGTGTTTATTCCCTACCTGAGAATAAATTGCTCATTCTCAACTTTGCTTTAATCGCTACTTCTATAAATTGTTTTCTGATAAAGTAGACAGTCTAGAAAGAGAACAGCAAAAGAACTAAGGCAACAAAACCAGATACTTGAACCTCAACTATTCTCAGACATAGACTAGAGAAATACCAGAGAGTGATATTTGGAGAAGAAATCCCCTTCCTAGGTCTAAATGTCAAACTGAGAGGGTCACATACTCAATCTACAACTGTTAGCGACTCCATCTCAACTTTGGGACCAGAAAATCTCATTATTTTACAGTAATCTTTCATACTGAGTAATTCTATTCTGGCATGCTATGCCATCAATGCTGATTAATGTCAGTCTGCACAGAGCTAACAAGGGACTGACAGAGTCTACTCTATACTGGCTTGGGATCTGCTCATTTCTGTTAGATTTTCTGACTGTACCTACATCAAATTACAATATAACGAGTCCACAGAACAAGTAGGAGAAAAACAGCTATTACCATTTAGGGACCTAGTACTGGACCATCCTGTTTGAAAGCCAAGTAAAGAAGATGAGAGTCTTTGTATCTATTAATGGAAAAACAGTATGAAAATAATATAAAGTGTCCAATTATAGCATTATCAGTTTTATTCTAGCAAGTGGTCTATCCATCAGCTTCATCCCCCCCAAAGTTGTGATACCTCTACCCTGTGTACTACGGCCATTCTTGGTTTCACTCCCAAACTAACTTATTCTCAGGCTCCATTCTGGAGAAAGACAACTTCTTTCTCCAGGGAAAAAGCAAAGCGTGGCCAAGGGGTTGTTTGCTCCTGACAGAGAACACAAATGTAAACCATGCCAACACTGGCTCCTTCTGCCAAGGGCACCCAACCCTGTTCCAGCACGCTGTGTGTCCTCAGATGCCTTCACATCATGCCCAACGGCGAACTATCATGTCTCTATCTTCAGGTTTCAAGAATAGCATTGCTGTGGGCTGTGTTATTTTTGGCACTTGGAACTGAAGAACCACACACACATATAAAACAAACAAAGAATATGCCAGGGCCAAAGAAACACTCTACGAGCCAAAGGCAACGTGGTGCAGTCCCAGCATATCTTCTCCAGGGAGTGCCAGGGCATTCCCTGTCATGGTACACAGAGATGGTATAGATACAGCATTTATAAGAGACAGAGAGAGAAGCTAATCAACAAAATTAATCATGAAACACATCAAAGGGAAAAAATCATGAGGAAGGATGTATGGAAGAAAAGAATTATATGTTGGTTCTTTACATTAGTCTTCACGGAATAGTTTAGAAACCAGAATAATTATCTCTTTGCAACGACAAAATCTTGAAAGTGGCCAATAATAGTTCTAGAATAACGTATTTGTCAACTGGGTATGTTAATAAGATCAACTTAATAGATAATGAACTATGAACTGATCATAAAGATTATGAAATGTTCATATATTGCTACTGAGAAAACTAAATACTTTGTGAGAAAAAGTGTATATATTTAATTAATAGTTAATTAAATCTTAGGAGTCCAATTACCTGTAAGTGAATCATTAAAAAAACACTACAAAAGAAACTGGTAGATTGGAATAGCCAAAGAAAAAGAACTTTAAAAACATATCTGTACAGAAATACTCACCAATCTGCTATGCAACTGAATGTCAATAATTTATCCTACTCATCTAAATATGTATGCCTTTTCTCCAGTGTATTTTAAGGCATTTTATTCCATAGAATGAATTTTTGAGGTTACCCCAAAACCAGAACTGATGGAAGATAATGAGGAAAAAACAGAAAGTCAAAGCATAGTTATAATTTTTAACACACTTTCAGGGATGAAATCTCTCAGGCTGCGCTCTTGACAGAGAATTCACAGGATATGGGAAGCCATTTCTTCCATCAATACTCATCTAAATAAGTGACACACTAGGGTCAAATTATTCCAATATCAAGTCTAGACAGAAAAATAAGCAATAATTCTTGATAAATACCTCTTAGAAATATAATTTTGTTATTACGACATGTGGTAGTTTAGAAAAATTAGCTATTTCTTCTAGTCAAATTTTAAACTATTGCAATTCATTGACTTGAGATACACTACGACAATATAAGCCAGGTAAGTGTATTTATTTTCCATACCTTTACAGAAATGCTGCCACTGTTTTCAAGTGAGCTTTATCATTAAACTAAAATGCATTGAATATACTGACGCTATGTACTAAGATAAGAACTCCAACATATATTAAAAAGTTCTCTTCCAAAGACAGTTTGCATTTAAAGTATTAATTCCTTTAAATTAACTTTACTCTTGCTTCTTGTTAGTATTGGGTTTCAGTACTTCATTTCCTTTTCAAGTTACTGCAGAATGTTTCTCTCCAACCAATGGAAACTGTATTTCCGACTCTAATGTACCCTCACAGATACTCTGTAAAACTGCAGAATCCCTTTCATATAAGTTGAAGGTGTTCGTATTTGTTGAGGGTTTTTTTCCTGAGACATCAAGTTTGCGCACTGTGGCCTCTATCCTACCAATGCTTTAAGTATTTATATAATACTCCAATTAACTGTGTCATATTCTGGCTATTTTTACAACCACAATTTTTTAATTCTTTAAAAAATAGACACCCTTCTTGTGTTTCTTAATACTTTTCTGCGTGCAGTGACTTTTCTAAAAAAATTGCCAAAAGTTCAAAAAGCCTACTAATTAATTTCTTAAAGGCTCTAACTTGCATATTCAAATTTTCCAAGTGACTCTTTCCTTGATGTAAGACAGTTTTCAATCACTTGTAATCACGCTTTTTTCTGTTCTTGCCTTTCCCCCTCATCAATTTAAAAAGCAAAGCATACTTGATTTAGTCTACTTTTAATTAAAGGGCCTCTTTCCTTATAGGTTTCTCTTGATAATATCAGAAGTAGCTTCTAGTGCTCTTGGCTCCTCCTACACTATCCTCCTACTCTTATGTTCTCTACAGAAAATGCATGCCTAGTTCTGTGATTTCTCTTGCATGCTTTCCATTGACAGTATCTTCTGGAAGTCTTCTTTTACCCAACATATCTTCTAACAATTGTACTTAGAGTGCACAGGTTACATTTTGCATATTTTCATGTGTTATAAAAATTTGTCTGTTTTACATACTGAGTTGAAACAGTTAATAATCAAAAAACAATGAATCCTTTTTTTATATTACCAACATTTCCTCCCTGATCATAAAAAGTAAATATTTATTGAGATATACAGTGTCTTCTACTCAGCATCAAAAGATTAAGAAAAGCAAGAATCAAATTAAATAAACAGGAATATATAAAGAAGAGGGAGACAACCATGCTGAACCGCACATTAGGAGAAAAGCCAACAAATAAGATTTGCTTAAATGTAGCAAACCATCCAACGAACAAAGCACCAATTCTTCCTAGCAACTTGCTATAAAGGTGTTTGGACTTACAGGTCACAAAATATACAGGACAACTTGTCTCCAGCAACAAATGAATGCTCAAACCAGGAGAAAAGAAAATCCATTCAAAAACCAAATCATGAATCATCTTTTCAACGTGTGAAGTTCTCTGAAAATACCTATTTGTCATCCACTGTATGACACAGTAGGAAGACTGTTACTTATCTTAAACGTGGACTTATAAAAAAATATTCTCTTGTTGTTTTTCTCCATCCTTACTCAGGAATATGATATGCTTCCATAACTTCATTGTCATTATTACTTTCAAATACTTGTAATATGCAAAGGCTCTCTTTCAGTCAATCCCAAGAGGTATTAACACTTCTAAAAAACGTTACTAATCCAGTATTTGAATCTCCTCTTTAACTCCACCTATGTACATATGCTCACAGTTTTAACTTTTGACCACAGGTTTTGAAAATTCTTAGTATTCATAAGTTTGCCTATATGCCCAGACACTGATTGATCTTTTAAGAAATTGCAGTTGACCTGACCAAATGATTTTTGAGCCTGGAAGAATACATCAGCTGCTCAGTTTTCATCAGAAGAGATCTTCTGATACCATGCTAATCTTGAAACTTTATTTTGAATATTATGTATGATGCATACTCATTTACTATGTCATTTGTGTTTCTTCATCAACCACTAGTACCATACAGCAATTCAAAGGTCTTTTTCTTTTCCTTGTCAAAAGTTATCTCCTTTGGAATGTCATATAATAGAAACTAGATCAGTGTTCATCACTCTTGTCATTGATGTTCATGTGGAGAATTTACAATGCCCAAGCATTTTTTCGATTACTCTGCACTGCTAACACCTTGCACATCTTTCTCAAAGTAATAAGGCTGCTTGCAGTTCTATTTAGTCACTTATTTTTCTTCTGATTAAAAATGAGTCATACAATCTGGACCTAGACTTTTTTAAAAACTCAGATTACCCATCACTTACCAAAAGCAGTACTTCTTTTTCTAGTTTCTAATTACTTGTTTTCTCAACCTTGTTTGTAATGATTTGTTTGACCTAACTTTACCCAGCTAAATGTTATTCGCACTATCTTAAACTAGGCATCCCTCATAAGAGTGGGATGAATTCCCAGCTAGACATGCCTGTCTCCCTTTATTATATCTAAAAAGAGCACAAACAGCTAACAAACTCAGCTAATACGTAGCCTGGAGCAAGTAATTTGAAATGTTAAAATGGAAAGTGTATAGCATTAGTTTACCCACTTGTCTCCTTGGAGACAGGATGAAAATACATATATGCTTTAATGCATTCTAAAACTCCAGTGCAACCGCAAAAGCGAAATTCCCTAAAATACAATCTCCTTCTCAAGCCCTCTTGGAATTCCCTATCTCTGGAAAGGTGTTTTTGGTTTGATGGTGCATTTTTGTTCTTGTAGAAGCCAGGTACACATTAATTCATTTGGGACATCATCTTTCTTTCGGCAGTTCACTGTTCATTATGTCTGGAGGACCTGAACTGTTACACTTCCACTTATGAAGCCAGTTTTGCCTGTTACTTCCACCCCAGAACTTCCAAACTCTGTCAGTGGACCCTGTCATGGGCCATGTTATAATGATTTTCACTTCGTTAGTCACCTGCACTGTTTATAACTCTCCCTGCTAGTGGTCTCTGGCCTCATTATCAGTTCACATTGGTTCTGACAACTGAAGAGTTGCCAACTGGTTACTTTTGTTCTTTTAAATTATTCATATTGATTACTTTGACAAATGTGACGTACATGTTGGCCTGGAAATGCAGACAAAGCAGAGAGAGGCACAAAGCCCTCCATTTTTATTACAGTGGCTGCTAGTAGACATTTCTACACATTGCAAGTTCCACAGAACAAAGAATACATATTTATTTGTGTATATAGCACTTAATACTTGAAGAATTAAATCTTGAAGAATATTTTAACAGGATTAATCACAGGTGGTAATCATCTCATGTCTTCTTCAATAGCATCTTGTGCACATCTCAGCAAATATGGCTTCTTATTTTTTTGAGCAACCTAATACTTCAGAGTTCTCTTTGCAACCTGGAAAAGAGTTCTACACTGGCCTATCACATTTTTCTAAAGAAATAGATTATTTACAGATTTTATTGCCCTTTTGTTCTTAACTGTTATATCTACTTCTTGTATTTCGACCAAGCTATCAACTCCGAAATGCTAAATTCAGTTACAGTACTATAAATGTTAGATATTTCCTTAAAATACTTATGCAAAACAAATGCAAGGGAAGATCTCAATTCAACGAATTAAACCTCACTTCAGAATCTTCAGGCACTCAGTTTGGTAAGTGTGATTGTTTAATAATTAAATGATTAGTTACATAGAAGTACATGTAACTGTTTCACAGCCTCTCACAATGTTTGCTATCTCAGTCTCCAAGGGCTTTTAACAGTATCAACCTACCCCCTCACTGAGACTTTTTTTGGAACAGGTCACTTACTTTGTAATACGGTCAATGTTAGCAATTTGCTTCTGGTTCCGGATTATTTCTATAGCTGCCCACAGATGCTGGATAGCCTTTGTATCTGCCTGTCGTCTCTTCGTTAGGCGTGCCATGACCTGTTTACCTGGTCAGCTGCAGCCAATAAATAAAAAAAAACAAAACAAAACACCAAAAAATTAACCATGAATTAAGAAATAGATTACATGAAGATTATATTGCAACAAATATGATTACAGGGAAAATTTTATTGTCGCATAGCAATTCAATTAGCATATAACAATATTTCCTTGTGCTTAAAGAGCAGTAAAACGGGGAAAAAAAAGTAGTTTCCAAGAACCCCTTTCACATCACATAATCTGTACAGAAAAGATGAGCAATACAATATATCAAATCAATAGCAAACAACTCAACTTATGAAATTGGTTATGAAAAGTCACTTAGTTCATATCTCACTTCCCTGTATTTGGTGAAAATGTAAAGCTACCCCAGCCTGAAGCTGCTGCTGCCTCCTGCATTGCCTGAAGCCCTTAAAAAGAGTGAGTGGTACTTGCCTACATCATATGGCCTAAGCATGAGTTCTGACACAGGGAGAAGGATGGACCCACAGTTTAGCATATGACGCAATTCTTGAAGTATTACCTTCACATTTTTGTCATTTACAGCTATTTTTAAAAAGTCCATTCTATGAGGAGAAACTAGAAGTATATTTTCATGGATGATAAGCATTAAAAAAATATTTTGGAACAATTCCACGTTCTGTAACATGTTAAAACCCAACAGGACCAAAGTGCTTCTGATGGCATTTACCCATCTAACCAACCCTGAACAGGAACATAATGAGCATCTGGCTTTGTTTACAAATTTTCCAAAAGCTGGAGGCAATGAGTACAGATAAGCCATAAATCGCCTACAGCTCCACTACAGGCACTGAATCCCTTTTTAAAAGCTTAACGATGCATTTTGATCACTAAATAACTTTCTTCCATTGCCACCACTTTCTCAATGAAAAAATGACTGATTTATGAGTGCTACCAAGGTCTATAATTTATTTTAGAGCTCTGTCCTCGGAATGAACTCTGTGGTATGCACACGGATATTTGTAGCTAGCAGAATATTAACTTCAGTAACCCAAAATAATATAAAAAATGCAAAAACATTTCACCATCTGTGCAATGTTAAAGATGGGAATTTAAGTACTAAAAGTGTCCCTGCTCTCAAATTCAGAAAAATGAAACAGATTTGAGTATTCCATCAGTTGCAGCAACGTAATTTTCAAGTCTATGGGACCTACAGGTACTTGTCAAAGAGGACTCTCAAGTTTTAGATCCGATATAAACTCGGCAATGCTCACTCACTTTACAGATGCAATGAAATGAACAGCAACGTTCCTTTATTAAGGACAAGAAATCATTTAACAGCATTATACATAATGTTATGTAGACCATTCAAAGAAAAAAAATAAGGAAAAAAGAAGATGATTGAAGCAGTATGTACACGTCCAGGTCTGTGAGGCACCTCTGGCTGCAGGAGATATCGGGGAAGGACAGAACAGAGCAGTGCACGGGACAACGTGGTGTAGTCACACATTGATCCCACATTTCTACTTTCTCTGAAATCTCCCTCCCTGGGGTTTAAAGCAAGGGGAACTGGATGGATTGCCCAGTAAAAAAAGGCCAAGAACCCAGTTTTGAGAGAAGGATAAGAGGGAATGTGAAAGACATACAGCTAAGAGTGACAGCAGTAGATAGCATCGCCTGAGCATGATTCAGAGAAAGAAAGTCTCTGTTGGGAATAGTGGGAAAAGACATTGCATCCCTGTGAGCTCCTCTGCATTCATTTCACAGAACATGAGGCCATTGCAAGCTGAAAAACCCCCTCCTAATTTGTAAGAGAAACATATAACTATTTGTAGAATTTAATTTTTAAGAGAAATAGATGTATAGAGCACAAAAATTTGTTTGATCCTAACATGAAAAGGGACAATCTTTACAGCCCTATTGTCTTAGCATAAAACTTCTTTCCTAACACAGCTATAACTGAAATGAGATCATTTTTTTTATTCCAGGTCTCTACAAACTCTCTGCTATAAAAGCTGTCAGACGATATGGCAGCCAACAAGCTGGACATGAGGTCTCTTGCACAGCACCACATCCACATGCGAGGAGCAAACACTCGTCCTTCTTGACCCTGATATCAGTGTGAAACAACAGACCAGTTCTCAGCTTATTTTGTAATCCCAGCTCCTATAAAAATAGCCACTATTTCTGGCAGCCCGGCATATGGCCGCTGTGTGAGCGTCGCACCCGGCGCGCCTGGCACAGGGGACGGCGGGGTTTTCTCTCACACCCCCACAACGCCTGTGCCGAGGGCCCCAGCACAGCACAGGGTCCCGGGGAAGCCACCTGCCGCCTCTGCATGGCCCCATGGCCCCGCTGTGCAGGCTGGCCCCTGGGGATAAGGAATTCCCACCTGTGGCACGGGCGGGAGAAGAAGCCCATGTCCGAGGCAGGGAGAGGGACAGTGAAGATGCGCTGTAATCACGAGTTCCTGAAGCCCTGTGGCTGCAGAGTGGAAAAGGCCATAGAGAATCACTGCTTCCTCTGGAATGTGCTTTCAGAACAAATTCCCAAGCACCCCCTTGCCCCATCCGTGTTGTGCTGGGTTGGCTTGAGGCACACATGGGCTGTGCCCTGTGCCATGGCTAACTCAGCCCTCAGCACAGGTGGGCACCTCCCAGGCTCCAAACGCTGCAGGGATGTCACATCCGTGGCCCAGAAGTTACGCCCAAAACACAACTGGTGTGGGTAGCCCCCACATGGCTCCCTTCAGGGTGGCCCTTGCTCCCACTGCTGCACACACAGGCACGACCAAGGCTCTTGCCCCTAGATTGTCTGGAAATAATAGAAGTACGGATTCTGACACTGAGGCACAGCAATCACACCTGTTCTGTTCCTTTTGGTTTTGGTTTTTTTTTTTTTTTTAAGACAATAATTTTAGCATCTGTTCTGCCTTCAGAGAATATACATTTCATTTTCAAAACTTTGGTTTACTATTTAAGGGCACTTTGGTTAAACTTGAGAGTTGAGACTCGACTACTCAAATAGCAGTTCTTACACACCATACTTCCCAAAATACAAAAATAGGGGTTTTTTTTTTCCAAAAGCCCAGCTTACTTCAGTGTTATTTTAATCTTTTAATTGCATGGTGTAGAAAAAATACAGAGTCTTTTTGCATTACAGAAAAAGACTAAAAGATTGTGGCATATTTCTTGCAGTTCACTGCAGTCACTCTTCCTCCTTGGTAAAACTAACCACAACAGTCTACTCCCTGCACTCCTGCAAAAATAAAAGCACTTTTCTATATTATTACAAAATCTTAAAGGCAACTTGTATCCAATTGTTAATAGTTCATACAAGGCTTTGGAGTACTACTTCCAAGCAACAGAAACTCTTCCCAGTGCTTCCACATGCACCATTTATTCATGCAAATAATAGTTTCTATTTTAATGGGAGACACGTTAGATTTTTAAATTTACATGTATCTCTCCTGATTATTTGCTTATGTGTGGGTTCACACACACGCAGGAGAGAACAAGCATAAACATGCAGTGCATGTGAGTATGTGTAAAAATCTATGGCTCAGAGGTTAAATATTGAAAGAGGCTGATTCACCCATGCAGTTTTAAAGAAGTTTGAACTCCAGAGACTCTTTAAAAACCACAATAACTGAAATGTACATCTACATATAAATGCTTGAAAATGTTACTCATTCTTCTCTTTTGTTATAGCATTCATTTAAAAATCCCGGAAAGAAAAATTAAAAGCTGAAGTAAACATTGCTGGGTGTCATGCTCATTTAGCTACGGTATTCCATGTCCATACAAAATTATTTGCTCAATGCCATTTCTGCATTGTTTTGTTAGTAACTTTATGGTAGGATGCAGCTTCTCAGAGACAGGTTGACAAACACAGATGGCTGAAAATCTAGGAATTTATATCAGCAGGAGGCATATTAGGTTTTGTAGGCATCCATGGGACCTGCAAAATATAAGAAATATCCTCCTAACAGAGGAAGTTTTGTGTGGTTGATGTGCCAGCTCACACACTTCCACCACACCCTCACTCACACAGGGCTGAAAGCAAATAATTTAGCTTCTGAATTTTCAACTCTCCTCAGTGCACTCTGAGTATGGTTGCACTGTACTTTATATTTTGAGTCCCTCTTTCATGTCCTAAATACATTTTGAAAAGTATAGCACTTTACTGTACACAGCTTTCCTCAAGAGCCAAATGTTACCCACACTTCTCACAGACAGCATCAACAAGCTGTGCTCTATCTTGTGAATACACAAGATAACACACACAGAGCACAGCTTATCTTCTCCAAGCCCCAGCGAAGCCTCACTGCCACACGGCAGCAGTGTCACAGCAGTGGCAAAACGGACACTGTCAAAACAACAAGGCTACCAGTCATTAGCACACACTGGGCTACATCAAATGCTGTACAGCTGCCTGCTGCAGCAGTGGTGGGTATGGAAATCAGCACTGCAAGTCAAAATAAACAAAAATCATCTTGCAGCATGTCAAGGAATTAGCCCGAGGAACCTCCTGACCTGCTGCTTGCATCCAATTTAGCAGATACTATCAGGTACTAAGTTTAGCTAGAAACTCTCCCTATGCACAGAAAAAACTCAAAGGTAGTCAAATCTTGCCATGCTTTGGCTGTTAAATACCATTGTCCAGGCAAAATATGATGCTTCTGAAAACTTAACTAATGAATTGGACTTTGCATTCAAGCAGACGGTGTTGCAGTTGGGTGCTGCTGCTCTGATGGGAGCTGCTAATTAAGAGCTGACAAGTAGAAGCTTGTTAAATCTTGTGTTCGTACTTCAGCGTAAGGGAGGCTACCTGTGGCGCTGCTCCCTTCCAGTGCAAAGTCAAACAGGTTAAACTCCATCCCTGCTATCAGCCACCATTTGGCTGGGATTCCCTATGCACCTAATTGCAATGGAAAGAAGGTTTAAGAAGTTGATCCTTGCCACTACTCAGCTGATGGCTGCTGCCTTCTGGCCCCGCATCCCTGGGACTTCTTATTATTGCTTCCACAACACACGGTGAAAAGATTTTAGGCTCAACAGGAGGAATAAGCTAGGCTGAGTGAGACTGGCTGAGTTTGGGTGCTTCGGGAACTTAAACACAGGCTTAGCTTCATATTTATATGTGCTTTATAATATGGGGTTCAGTACTTCTTAGAGTGTAACATTTTATAGTAAGCATATATATAGTAAGCATATATCAGCAGCAAAAGTAATTCCAAATGTCTAGCTTTGTTCTTGTATTAAATAGCAGTCTACTATTAAAATCCAGATTTGCAAGTTGATGCAGAGTTTGGGTCCCTGGACTTTACACAGGTTTTTGTTGTACTTTGTTGTAACTTGCGAATTTCTGCAAGCTTAAAATTTAGTTTACAATTTAAACTGCTGTTAAAACATATCTTTCATCACCAGTTTAGTGGGAGTGGGAACTCTTTAGTGTTCCCCTCCTACAACAATTGTGAGTAAAAGTGATAGTTATTCTATTTTTACATAGGAAGGGTGCAGGTGAAAATGTCTTGACTGAGCAGCAGCATGGGTCATGCATGGGGGAAAAAAAAGAGAGGGTTCATGTCTGCCTTTCATAGCTGGTGATTCAAAAACGTGGGGAGAAACTGCTAGGGTGAGGACAAAGCTTTTTGCAGGAGTAATCCCATATTTTGCTTACCATTTACTTGTCTTCATGAGTGTGCAAGATTACAAGCATAACCAAGGAGTAGCTGGGCACCTGGTAGCAGAAGACTCTCTTTTCTAAGAGTGAAGGTTACCAGAAATAAAGATTTTGCACACAAAGTACTTTTCAAATGTTGAAGAATAAGCAAGTGGTTTGGTATCATTAGATATTTATTCTGGACTTAATCCCAATCCACTAAAATCAACAAATGCCTTTCTGCTGACTTTTCAGGGTTTTGGAGTAAACTTTCAACTGCTGTCTGACTTTGACATCCTTACAATGAAAAACTTAGGGATGATTTGAGTGATGTTTGTGAAGCTGAAAGATGTAACAAAGGCTTGTGGCTGAAATAGGCAAAATTTCTTTGGTAATCTAACTAAATTCAGAAAATTAGACTATAAATTTTAAAAAGTCACTGAATTCTTCAGTGTGTTTTTTTATTAAGAGATTAGTTCAGGCTGTAATGCTGTCATTTTTGAAGTTATTAAAATACAGAAGATTTTAGGATGTTGAGTGTGTGTCATTCCTAATGAAAATCTTTTCATTTCACAGTTAGATTAAGGTCTACACAGTCTATTCAAAAGAGAAGTTTATTAACATAATTATCCTAAATATTTCCCATGTGAAAGGGCAATACTCCTGTTGTTCAGTGCAGCCCCACCTTTTGCATTTCCCAACTGCAAGGTTTGTAACCTTGATGTCATGCAACTTTTTGAGTGAGGTTTTGCGTGGCCCCCTGAAGTGCAGTACAGATACAAAACAGGACTGCATGAATACAAAACTGTAGTGTTTTGCTTCTTTCTGTCTGCAATTTCATTTTTTTTTCCAACTCCTGTATACAGAATACAAGAAAGCTTTTGCTGTTACCTTGTGCCATTTCAAGATGGCAGTGAGCCACTGCAGAAATCTGAGCCAAGGACATTACAGAATTAAGGGCCCCAAGAATACTTTTACTATACATATATGTAAGGTCTATTTTAATCCCTGATATTGCATTTACTTCATTTGTATTGTGTTCCATTCATAATGATTAAGTAAGTGTCCTTCACTGGGGCTAAGGCATACGACCATTGAATTTTAAGCTCAGACATTTTGAATAATCACGATACAAATGGTACAAATGGCTATTTTTCTTTTGAAACCAAACCTGGACTTTCTTTTTTAATTAATCCACCCTGGTAGAGAGAACTTGACACAAATGGTGAGGTGTCATCTCAAAAGAAAATTTCTAAAAAGTGTAAACAGAGTATAATAAAACATAAGATGCCGAGAAAGACAGAATAATAGCCATATATTCCAAACAAGGGCTGTGAAAGTGGTTTTGTTTGCTATCAAATACAAATTTATGTACAAGACTAAAATGCATTCTGCTGCCCCTCCAGCCAATCCCAGTCTGGAATTTCACAGACAATAGCAAATGTTTTCCTAATATTTGGAAGGAAACCATCCTTGGTTCCTGTCTAGCAGAAATCACTGAATAAAACTTTATCTAGCAATGTAAGTTTGAAAAAGAGAAGAACACAGCTGCCAAAGAAAGTAATGTAGTTGAAAGAGCTGAAAGCAAAGAGCCAAATCTGTTACTAGCAATATAGCTACACCAGCTTCTTTCAATTGACTGTTTTGGTAATGCTCATCATCTTTTACTCCCAGGACTGTGCCTAGGTAAGCTGAAGCACATAATGGATTTGCTGCTAAGGATTTATCTTAAGACAAGGTTCCACATTGATCTTCTAAAATAAGCAGTGTTTTCCTTAATATTTCAAGTTTTAATTGGTGTTCAACACATAGAGAGTTAGCTTTATAGCTAGTAAGAAAATTAACAACTACATAGGAACATCAAGAACCACACAAGTTTTTGTTTTACTGAGAAAATAATGTTTCAAAACAGTGCTGGGGAGGTTTAGACTGGACATTAGGAGGCATTCCTTTACTTACAGGGTGGTCAAACACTGGACCAGCCTTCCCAGACAAGTGGTTATTGTCCCAAGCCTGTAAGTGTTTAAGAGGCATTTGGCATTTGTCCTTAATAACAAGCTTTAACTTTTGGTCTGAAGTGGTCAGGCAGTTGGACTAAACGATTGCTGTAGGACCCTTACAACTGAAATATTCTTTTCTTTTCTTTTCTACTCTATTCTTTTCTATTTTTTTTCTATTCTGTATGAACACTGAAAACACATACACTGTTAATGCATTTATCAAACTTCTGAATGAACATAATTTCAGTTAAAAAACCAACTTAGTGTAATATGGTTAAGGCTTAATTAATGAAATTAAGTTACACTAAACAGTTTCCACAATAGAGCTTGCACTAGTGTAAGTGGCTCTAAAAATATGGTTCTTGCTAAGTGATGCAAGTTTCCCAGAAGATAAACTTTAGCTTCCATAGTAACAAAGCCCCTTATTTTCAGGATGATGATGCACTAGACTAATACTAAACAGACTTTAAGCTGTTAATCTCCAAAGACTTCTCATCTTCGGGCAAAGAAAATTTCTAGACAAAAGAAGGTCCAACACAACTGACTTCAACATCACTAATTAATACATGGCTCATACGAGGTGTAAAAGATCAACCTACACATTTCTTGTCCCCTCTCATGAACCATAACGAGCTCTCATCAGATTTGTTTATTTGGGCAGTTATCAAAAGAAATGCTTGCACCCAAGCTGCTGTCAGCAGCACTCTGGGCTCCCCTGTACGAATGCACAGGCACATGGACACCTGCAAGTTGCACACACATGCCTTGGTATGACAGGCTTGAACTCACACATTTTACCTTCCATTTGCCACAGACTAAGAGCATGAAGACAGTCGGTTACAGAAGATTGACACGTGAAGACAGGACCATGTTCTGAACCCATGCTGCACACTAACACAGGCTTTCTGTGGTTTAACTACACCCACTACCAAATTCCATATTTTCCAAAGCAGCCTGAAGCTAAACCACTGAAAGATGCTTGAGGAGAATCCATGGAAGGAGTTAACTCCTAATGAACAGTCTGGGCTATTTCCCCATGTAGACAAGCCCTTAGTAAATAGATGCTTCCTGTCCACTCACTTGGCTGTAGTGAGCAGAGATGATTAATGCAGCTATGCATCCTGACAGGCTCCAATGCTCACTTGGTCGTAAAACAGTAAAAATCATGGCCAAAGAAGGCTGATGGTGAGGGCTGGA
This sequence comes from Atrichornis clamosus, assembly GCA_013400975.1. Classification (NCBI taxonomy): domain Eukaryota; kingdom Metazoa; phylum Chordata; class Aves; order Passeriformes; family Menuridae; genus Atrichornis; species Atrichornis clamosus. The sequence continues at coordinate 41,568 of WBMZ01012618.1, read as the reverse complement.
ATTTCAGTTTGGATGATAAATAGATGCCACTTTGATTCTGCAACTCTCGCTAATAAAAAGTGATAGGTGGAAGACATCTTAGAAAATGCTAAGAAATATAAATGAGAATAGCAGCTCCTTCTCTGAAAGCAAGCTTTTGATCATCATCTTCCTTTCTGCTCTGAAAGCTAAGGAGCCTGGTTGTTCTGTAAGCCTCAACTGAACTGATGCAGTAAATTCCTCCGTCAGTATGTAAGGTATAATAAATAAGGGATGATGACATAAATAAATAAATAATTTTTCACGGTATATTAGCAGGGAATGTAATTCTGCATAAGGTCAGTTTCAAACTAAACAATGAGAAAGAGATACATTTTCCAGGTCAAAGAATTAGGAATGTCTGGTAAAGCACTAAGTCATGAAAAAAGACAAATTCATTGCAGATTATATAAGCTACATGGTACAGTACAGAGTTGATGTCGACTTTTTGCAATATAATGTGAGATTCCAAATTGCTGGGTTTTGTTCTCTTTCTCTGAACTACACACAACTGACACAATCTTTAAAGTACACATTGTGATTCTGGTGCTAGCAACACAACCTAAACCTTAGATGTCTGTAACAACTATTCCTCTACCAGGCTCCATTTTTATTGACAAAAGGCAGCTGAACCAATTTTTGTTGCTCCTTAACAAAAACAAAGTCTGCCTGAACTTGTTTCTTCCAAAGCTCTTCTTTTTAGCCTCTCCCTCTCTATAAAAAAAGCACAACTACAGAACTTCTAAAACTGCTCAGATACTGAATTATTGTAAAGTGAGTGTGTTATGCAGGCATGACCACTTTTCTCCAGCAGTCAGGCCACAAGCAACATTAGCTCTGAGAAGACTTTCTCTTGTCAAGAGTCATCTCCGAGAAAGCTGATACTATATAAAGAAAACAAGTGCAATTCTGAACCAACTAAGGTTTCCAAACTAAAGCTCCTTCAAGGGCAATATGCCTGGGCTTATCCTTGGAAACCTTCAGAAATACACTCAGAACTTACAGTGTTAAAACCGATTGATCTGTAATGCAGGTAAGATGAGCCAAAAATAAACATTGCAGAAGCTTACAGGCTTCTACAGCATTAATAAAAAATAACTTTAAGGTAGGGTGACAATAAATTGTAAAATCTGAGATTTAGATCCTGCTTCTGAAATTCAATGTCAGAAAAAATGGACCTGAAAGTCTCATGCAACACTCTCCCAGCTCCAGGACAGTCATCAAGACAAGAGTAAGAGAAAGAACAATGAATTGTGGCATTGGAAGTCTTTCTCCTAGTCCTCACCTTGCTTGGTTTTCACTAGAGAATATATTTCCTAGGTTGGGCACAGACATCTGGTTTAAAAGTACACTCTGAAGTATATTTGGAGCATATGTTCTCTCCTTTATAGGCAGTGCCCAAACTCATTAATTACACGAATTCCTACAAAGCTTTCCTCTCATCCTGCCCCAAACCAACTCTATCATCACTCCTTAGGGAAACCTTAATCCCTATCCATTTCTATAGTCCATTTCGATTCTTTTTTTTTAAGTATACCTCAAAAGCAGGTAATTTATTATGTTTGCATTTTCTTAATTCAGATTGCCCCCAAAACATTCATGTCTGGACAAGGAGGACAATTTACAGACATGTGAGAACAGCAGTTTTCATGAAAAGCAAAGTACAGTGAAAAACATTGCATTCATAACTAAACAAATCCTGAGGTAGAAAACAGCTGAGTATAATCATGATCCATTCCCTTTTATCTTTACTGCTAAAGTTGACAAATAAAACATGGAAAAAATGATAACAATAAGTTCCCCAACCATAAACTATATAAAGAGAGACCTTAAAAGTCAAAACATTACTCAAAGAAATAAAAATCTTCCAAAGATCAGATCAAGTGATGGGAATATCTTGCCATTACTTCAGATAGCAACAGTTTCTCAGTAAACCTGGTAACAACTGATATCAAGAAAACCTCACCCTACCATTTCAGGCAGGAAACATTCTGGAAGTTGTTTAAAATAGAAAGGAGGGGAATATACCACTTAGCTTTCTAACCAGCTCTTGTTGTGTCTGATGGTGTGGGGGAGGTTGGGAAATGGTTTTTCTGGCATCAAATTCTTCCTAGCACTATACAAATAACCTGGGAATGCACTATCAAATTTGCTGAGCTATTTCAAAGACCTTGGTGGGAGCTCTAGTGTGATCTCTTACAACAGGTTTTGTGCTACCTATAACTTTCGGATGCTTCCAACTCCTATTTCTCACCTTCTCTTGCCTGGCACCAACTTGCATATCTTTATTTTTTAATGTAGAGAATTCTTCTCAAGGCTTCTCCAGGACCAGTAACAGGTGAACAGAATTATGCTTTTTTTTTTTCTGAAAATCCATTTCACATCAGCCTGATTCTTGCATGTTATATCTGTTCTGTATTATTTCTGTGGGCAAATTATTACTTTGACCAGTGGCTTGCATTTGTATTCATATGCATGTTCATGGCATATGCTGAAGCTACAGGTCAGAAGGACTAAAGAACCCTCTGCTGCTCTGTGACTATGGTACTTTCCACTTGCAAAATGATGTTCTGTGTTTCCCCTGGCAGGTGCATCTGAAACCTATTTCTTCAAGCACTGATGATGGTGATGTCGATGACACAGAGCAGATTACAAAGGCCCTTGAGGCAGGACATTACTTCCTGAACACTCATGAACTTTTCCTGCTCTATCATTAGCTCAGGCTGAAGTTTATTAAAGGCAGCAGGACCATACTGTTCTGTTCTCAGCCACTTCCTTTGGACACAGAAGCACAGGATTAATAATTTTGTCAGCAAAGGCAGGATTTAATTTTTCAGATTATTTCAGATTTTTCTACTGCCAACATTTGGCTGGGTTTTTATTTTACTTCTTTAACCTGAATGCAGATGAATGATATGGAGCTCTGACACAGAGACTTAGCCCTACAGAGTGGGGGAAATTCACAGACATGCAGAACATAATTGAATAGTGTGCCATCCCTATGGCTACCACCAGAAGTAAAAGCCTAGAAAAATTAACTAATTCTACCATGAAGTTCTCCTAAATTTCAGAAAATCTCATTCATGAAATACAGCCTACTGTTGTGATTTCTGCAAAAATCTTTTCTGCCTAATGAAAAGAAAATGAACTGCAAGAATATCGTAGCATTATAGTGTTATAACAAAGGCCAAGCCTGTTGACTTGAAGTTTGGATTTACAATACACTATTCTGCAGGAAATAAAATACTAGAGTTCTTAGTTCATCGCGTGCTGTTCTTTCAACCTAGGCAGAAGACCTGGACTCCACTGTGCTGCTGAAGCACCTGCCTGGAACAACACCAGTTGTGATGCCTGATGCTGAATGAGGCATTTAACTCTGGGCTACCTCAGCAGGCACTAGAAAACACCTGAAACACAGTCTAACACTTCATCATCCTCTTAAGCTGCTCCCTGTCTTACAGAACTGAACACAAAGTGGAAACAGAGAGGGTAATTTGCTCCTGACAGGGTTTTTGAAGCTGGGTTACCAGATTGCTTGATCTCAGACAGCTACTCCTTAGGAAAGCGGTTATTTTCTCGAAGGGATCTAACTTTTATTCTCACATAAATCAAATCCATTAATGAAGAACATCAAGTCTAAATCTGGGAGGACTTCATAATAGTAGTGATTTTCTTATAGGCTTATATATATGCTTCTTTTTGATATATTTATATGCTAAAATTCCTTCTAAAATGGTTTACACAATGTGCACAGTCCCTGTTTCTCACTTGCTCATGCCTGTTTCGTAGAGATTTAATTTAGTTTTTCATTTTGCAAATAAAGTGAGATTATGAGAGCTTCTTTCATGTTGAGAAGCAAGGTTTCTTCATTTCAGTGACACTGAGACCCCTGTGGGTGACCACAAAGTGGCCAACACCTTGCATTACCCTATACCTTGAAATCTAAGATGTTTTTCGCTGTTTTCACCTCCATTAACAGAAGCAGAATGTGTTCATCCAAGTGATGAAATGCTGAAGGAAAATGTACAGGGATACTGCATTGGTCATTTTAAACTAAAGACCAAGGTATTGTTTTTAAATGCTTCACATCTGTTTTCCCAGTGCTGACAGATTCTGACTTTTACACCTTTTTTCTGTTGAAGAGTCTGTTATTTTATTTTTAGACGTAAGATTTCCTACTGAAATCAACTGTGGGTTTACAATCTTTGCTTAGCTCCAACAACAGAAAAAAACCTCATTTTGAGGACACTTTTCAGGCAGTGTTTGTTGGAGGCTGCTGCCACCACAGTGCTCAAACTAGTTTGAAGCATTACTTTAAACGAACTGCAAGAAATTCTACTCCCAGTCTAGCAGCAGACATTGTCCTGTTTTCATTCGTGATCTTTCTGCAGTGTTCAAGCATAATGGTTTCGGTGTTCTAAAGAAGACACTGACATTCATGTCAGTCTCTGGGTTGCAGCTTCTGAGTTTATGACAGATGGGAAACCAACAGAGGAGTTAAAATCCTGTGAATCCACACACAGCTTATAGCCAGTAGCCATCTGGCTGGGGATCTACATAATACCACAAGAGGATGACAAGAAAAAAAAAAAAAGAGGCAGTTTCATTTGCACTTCCATTTCTTATCCCCTTCTTTGTCCTACCTGGTTTGAATATACTTAATAATCGCATTACAAATAGTCTTTCAGCTACCTCATACAGGCTAAACAACTGCAGCATTTTCTTCCTAGCACTTTCCATACAGAAAAACAAATTCAGTGTTAGGCAAAAAGTCTAACAATGACAACATATAAGGTTTGTCTATGGTATCAGACAAACGGGGTGCATTTAAGAAAAGTGTAAGCATTTGAGAAAAGAACAGAAAAGGGAAAGTACCAAGGAACCCCATTCAGCAGTGCTTCCAGTCACCCTATAAAAACAATTCCAGGCAGAAAAACTGTAACACAGGGCCCCTAAAGTATAATTACTTGAGAAAAGAATGTGGCCAACAAAAGTTACCTAACCTGTTCAGAGAAGAAAGCAGCTCTTTAGCCCTAAAGTGTGCTGGGAAGGCTGAAAATCTGGTTTTCAAAGGAAAAAAGTAAACGCTTTAGTAAAATACCCTTTTGCACAGCAGTGTGTTCAGCTGGCTTGAGACAGGAAACATGCAAACCTTCCTTACAGACAAAAACCCTTTTTTGCCTCAACCTGCTGAAATGTTTAGCACTTTCAGCCCCTGCATGTTTGTTGGGGTTTTAGCTTTCTGAAAAGAGCAGATTTCTGATGTAAAGAAAGAGTAGAGCCAGTAGACCAAGAATTTTTTCCCTGTGTGCCGTGTTGCAGAAATGAGAGCGTATTAAGCAACTTGAGAACAGGAAATAACACTGACAAACAAAACTGATATTCTTTCCATAACGTGGTCACTCAGAGGAGGACATCTGAAACTTCATCTCCCCAAATCAAGAAATGTTTATTCCACTTTTGGCAAGGCTGCTGAATGCTTGTGTGCTCCCTCCTTCTAGTCCAAGTGTTTTATGATCCTTTCAGTGAAGCAGACAGTCACATCAGAGTAGAAATGAACACTGAGCGGCACAGTTTTCTCATAAAGCTCTCTCCTTCAAAAAATGTTGTTCTATTGGTCCCGAGACGGTTTGTGGAAACACAGCGGTGTGTACGTGGGAAGGTCTCTTAGGTGCCCCAGCTGACCCGGAGCGCCCGGCACTGCCGGGGGTCACTGCCCAAGCTGCAGCCCCACAGGCAGAGCCCCACTGCAGGCCTGTCGCTGCGGTAATGCAACCTCCAACGTGAGAGACGGGAAGAACGGATTGCACGCAGACGTCTATTTCTGAGCTAATCACTCCACGCTCCCTTCACACTTGACATGATCTACTCAAGGCTACAATTCATCTTGTTGTGAAGCAGACATCGCAAATAGGTCAGATGAATTAAGCCCTAAAATTAACCATTTCTCTCCAGGGAAGATAAAGTGAGATTAGGATGAGAAGTTCATGTGGCTGGATTTAAATCACACACACTGCACTCACGCTGCCTACACTTACCTAGTTACTGTGCTTACAACTGAATTTCTTACATCTCAGTTAAGAGCTCTAGCCACCATACTATTGATTTTTCTGCTACTTTGCCTTTTTTGGATGAACAATTTCATCAATATGTTTTCAGTTTCCATATGGACATCTTTGAATAACTGAAGATATCTTAATATCCCCATCTGCCTAAAGAAAAAAAAATGCAGCTGTGTTTTTCACTGAGAAAGGTTTAAATAATGGCAATTTTTCCTAAAAAACCCCAAACAAACCCAGGGAAATTTCATTTATAACTCTAGTAATATCACTGGAATTCTAGTAAAAGGGCTGAGTAATGACAATGTTTGATATATATTATAATTCTCAATGGGAATAATGTGTATTTTGAGGTTTTTTTCTTGTCAGAATGAGTTTTTAATTAAAAAGTGCAGTGTAAGACACTTTTAAATTTTTCTTACAAAAAGTGCAATTTTAATAAATGTGGCTATCTATTCAGGTAAAATGAAACTGCAAAAGCATAACTGCAGAATTTTCTTCACTGTTTTACAACACTACCTTAATCAAGTAGAAACAGTGCTAGAAAAGAAAATTAATATCCTTAGTTATTTCAAGAGCTAACTTTCCCTAACTTTGACCCCTGGGTCACAAGGCAGTTTATTTCAGACCAGTAATACATTAATTTTAAAGTAAATTACAAATTCTTCATCCCTTTTTATAATGTTGTGGTCTTTGTCCTCTATGTCATATCACTACTGGAACCATCATCTCACCTTCCTGTCTTTATCAGCACTCAGTTAATCAAATTTATTTGGTTAGTCTAGAACTGATTCCTACAGGCATTCCCTCAGATTACCTCCAAACAGTTTAACAAGTTCAATAAAAAGAAGCCTCAAACATATAAGCAGTGAAAAATTTCCATACTGATGTCCCTGTCTTCAAAAATTAAAATAAATACTTAAACACTTTCCTTTATTCAAAGGATTCCTTCAATTTGACCTTAATTTTATGGACTCCATGGAAAGTTATTGAATGGAATGTAAAATAAATAGAATAAATGTTGAAACCACAGGTACAACCTCCCCTCCCAGAGAAGCTGCACGTGGAATTACATCCCATGGGCCAGCAAGCAGCCCACGGAGGAGTCAGCCTGCTCACAGGCCATGCCCCAGCCCCTTCAAGGACTCCTCCTTAGAGACGGTGTTGGAAAACCAGTGCAAAACATTTAGGGGTCATCTGACACTATAATTCAAGCCTCCAGCCTCAGAAGCCATCTTTAACTTTTTCTTTGATTTATTAAGGGTTAATACAATATTCTCCTACCTGTTAAAACATGTTACTCTTTCCTAACTTGCTAAGAGGAAACTGTAATGGTTCATTCCTATAGGTTTTACTTACAAAGGAGCACCTCACATAAGACTTAACTCTGTATATACTTCTCACACTGCACTTTAAAAGAATCTTTTAACCAGCAGTTGCCGAGCAATAGCAGAAATAAATAGCTAAAGCAAAAATCAGATATAAAATACACTTCCATTTTTACGTCAAAAGAAACTGCCTACTTCACACATTTGGTTATCTTACCATTGCTTATAAATGCAGGGGGGTTTATGCATGAACTGTAAGAACTGACTTTTACAAAAGAGTTGAATTAATTCTCAAAGTAATGTGTTCAAGTTCACTTCTATCTGATGTTGGATGAGGCAATTTTGTGCTTTTGCAGCTCGCAGCATCACACTACCAGGTTCTTTTGTTTCCAACCACGCCGGTGTCATTCAACACAGCAGCACAGGAAAGCAGGGCACTGTTCTGTGCAAGCATTTGATGTGATATCATGACATACAGAATACTGTATTCTACCCCTAACAATTGCTAGGTGCAATGCTTCAAAGAAATTAGGCACTACAAATAGCCACAATGAACCTTACTAATTGCAGAAAGCTTTGCAGGTGACAGAGAAGAACGAGGTCTTTCCAGATGCTACAGGTAATGTGCTTAAGTCTTAAATCATGAGATTTGATTACCCTTCTCTAGGCATGCTTTGCTGCCACTGTTATTAGACTTTATATCATCAAGCCTTTTTTGAAAATTGAACCACTATATTTAACTACATGACCTCCACAGTGAATTCTACAGGCGAAATGCCTGCTGTCCAAAACATTATTTATACCTTATAAAATTACAAGTTACTCGTAAATATCTGATTTCTTGATCTTGTTTTACGAAGCTGAAAAAGAAGGAGAAAGAACACAACCTGATCATTTCCCCTCTTATTTCATATTACCATATAACTCAAAATGAATTTTTTTACTACTTCATTTCCAAAACAAACAGAATACATGTCCATCCCACTCCCTGTCACCTCACAGACAGGACCTGTTACTCCTCTTTATACTATTTATACTTCTATACTTTGTAATACTTTGCATATTTTAAAATTTTAATGTTACAGACTGAAAAGCTTAACTCTTTATCTCTTCTTTAGTTTTTGGTCTCTCTCTTATGGTTACCAACTGCAGCAAGATGACTTCCTGATACAACCCTTTAATCCAAACCCCTCCGGCAGGACCACAGAGGAATGAAAAGGAGTTCCAGAGACGTTTTCTCCCCTTCAGCTATTCTCTTTAAGAGTTATGGATTTTTCTATACTCTTTGAAGACATCTGTATTAAATTACCCACACAACAGTAATCCTAACAAAACCAAAATTTATTAAAACAAAGACAAAATGGAATTAAAACAAAATAAATTGTTTGCTTAACGTAGCTGAATTTACAGTTCTCATACATTAAACCAGATAAGGCATAAACCAGATAAGCTTGACTTCAGATTAAAAAAAAAAAAGTATCCTGTAGTTTATCCTTTGAAATTAAATATCCTTTCTGACCACACCAGTCAGCCTGTCAATGTCGCTTGCTGCTTGGAGACCAGGAATTCTGGTTTTGTCTCCCACAGATATGCTTAATAAACCCCAGTTAAGGTTTCCTGAACACTTCTCTGAACACAAAAAAAAAAAAAAATGGGCTTTGGTAAACAATTTCAGTCTCCATTCTCTGAAGAATTACACCACAGAGGAAACAAAACCCCTTAATTATGATTTATGACTGCCTTTTCAAGGTTTATGACCCAGCTCAAATATTGCCTTTTGCTAACCATTCTGGCTGGGTTTTCTGGGTTTTGGCTAGACCCATGGGCAAATCTCACATGAAGCATGCTCTTTTCCTCTTTCACTTGTCACATCTGGTGAGTTACAGACAAGGGATAAGGCTCACTCTTAAAATCAGCTACATCTCAAAATAAAGTCCAATGGACATTTGGAAAAAAATCAGTCTTGGCTGATGTCTCAAATGACAGATTGTTCTTTGTCTCTACCTTTATGGGTTTAAGGACTCACATATACAGTTTTTGCATGAATATGCTATGTCGTCTAGCAGGCCGTATTTCCCTGATTTAAGCAGAGAATGACTCTCAGACAATTGTAATAAAAACTGATCTGTAATAGAAACTTTTGCCAGTTTGGAAGTATAATGAAAAAAGCAAGCTTGTTCCTTCTCATATGCAGCCATGGATGCAAACATGCTAGCAAAAATGGCTTAGATAAGCAGAACTTCTTTCTGTTAAGCAAATAAAGACAAACTGCAAACAGTCCCACTGAACAGGCTCCATGCTGGGACACCAACACAGCGGTACCAGAAGAATGAGGAGAGCAGTGGTGAGCAGATCCCATCTGTACCCTGTGTTATTAGCTGTGACTATTCTCAACTTGGAGCATGGTCTAAGCCATTCTCAACCCTTTATTCTTCAGCCTCTCCAATAAATTTGAAATGAGAAAAAAATTCAACATCCCAGACAAGAAACACTGAAGGCAGGAAACTAATGGAGATATTATTAGAGAGTTACCTAACAATATCAACATAGGCTTGTCTGATTTGATACAATTCAGAGCTAAACCAGGGCTACTGTAATCAGGCAAGAAAAAGAAGACATCATGACTGAAAAGCAGATTCCTATAGGAGAAGGTTAGCTTGTGACTCCCAGAGCTGGAACTATGTCACACACCATTCTTGATGTAACTGGAGGCTTGGAAGAAGCCTTTCAACAGCAGGAATTCAGGGTGCGGCTGCACATTGGTTCCCTAAAGCCAAAAGCAAATGAACTGTGATCTCAGATCTGTTCAATAGAACATTGTATTAATTTTTTTTTTAATTATGAAATCATACGTAGGACAATCTTTCCAAGCTCCAGATCAACTTAATTTCAGTCATTACAGAGGCATGAAGAGTTACTCAAACAATCAATTAAAATAACCTTACAGAACTGCATTTAAATTGTATCATAATTCTGATGATATCCAAAGCAAAACATAAAATAAAGGTCAAACTAAACAACAATATGGAGCAAGTTAATACCCATGAAAAATGAGCACAAGAAAAACAAAACTATTCTGCAGTGAAAAATGATAGCAGAGGATGAGAAGGGATGTTATTCCTCTCCTTTATTGCTGCTCATCTAACAGAAGAAAAGGCAGAGAAAAGGAACTTCAACACTTCTAACGAATAAAAGACAACTCTGCCTTACCATGTAACAAGGAAATAAAGAGTTAGAAAAGAAGGTGCATAACCAAAATAGGACCTCACTGCTTGAACATCTCTCTCTCAAGCTCCAGGACACACAGACCCTGCCATAGGTGATTTTATTTTTTTTAGTTTGCTCAACAGTTTCTTACAAGGCAATAATTTTGTAATAGACTTAAGGCAAGGATTCCTTCTTAAAAACAATCAGAAAAAAGTCTTAATGCTTTGGTAATCTCTCTCTTAATCCTCTCTATATATTATCACTGGAAAAGGCTTCAAAAACGGATTAATCCAAAGATAATTATACTCAACTGTTCACCAATGGGGAATAAAAATGTACTGAAAGGCAGCTAACACACAACACCTCCCTTAAAGGAATAAATGACTTAAATAATCTTTCAAAATGCTTTCAGATGTTTATATTGATGATATCAATACAAGATATTAAATTTCACCTAAAATTCTCTAGTTGATTCCTTTCAAAAGAAAGTTTTTCTCAATTTTATAGAGTTTCTCCACACATTTGACATTAGTCCAAAAATCTACCAACACATTTAATTATTTCCACTGTAGAAATCTTTAGATAGCATGCCTATATCTCTGAGAAGGGAAAGGCCCTCCTTGTTTTTACAGGAAAAATATGTAATATGTTAGCCATAAATTAGCATGATACTTTGAGTAGTAACCGTGAAAAATCAACCTTGATACAAAATTCAAATTATTCAGAAATACATTAATTTTAGATCCTGACCTTCTGGCTACCACTGCTGTGGAATACAATTAACACTTTTCTGAGGCTCTCACAATGTATATTCAGAGGTTTTATGACTAAATTATATATTAAATGATACAAGGACCTCTTTGAAGCACTGCAGGCTAAAAAGAACATTGAAAAACAGTATCTGTCATGTTTACACACAAATACTCTGCATAAGCAAACCCAAGCTAATCACCAGGATAGTTTCTTTACAGGTGGTGAATTCAGACAAACATTAGCCTTACATTAAAAATATGACAGAATGGCAGAAGTCTGTTAACAAGTTAATGTTTAAGAACAAGAAAGTGAGGACAGAGTGCATTTTAAGGACTCATTACAACTCTAGTGTCAGAAAGGTCAGAGGAGTTTTCATAGTTATCCACTGCTTGGGGTGGATGCTAAAACAGTGGGAGCTGAAGCCACAATTCAGGGGTAAGTAGGTGTGTACCAATGCTGCTAAATATGCTGAGATTTTTTGTTTTTAAAAGTCCAAGTGATTTTAATTTTAATAATTGAATTATGCTATTGCCAAAAACCAAAGTGATTAACAACTGTGAACGTGCACCTAGGCTCTGTGCAATCATTTATGGAGCACTGTAGGATAATCAACAGACGTACAACCCAAAACAAATATTTGTGACATCTCTGGTTTAGTATTTGCAGTCATGTACGCAAGTTAAAATAGGATCTTTCAGCACCTGGGCTATAAAGGTGTGATTCACCAGGGCTCTTGATTACAGCACAATTTACTTGGGATTCAAGAATGCTCAGCACCACCCTCCATAGCAAGGAGCTGTTCCCCACCAATGCGGGAGCAGCTGAGGGACAGCCCAGGCTGGAAGTGCTCAGCTGCCCTGCTGGAGTGCTGCCACTTGCACAAATAATTAAGGGTTTATTCTAACATGGTTCAAACCCTCAAATCCTAGATAGCTGCACTCTCCCTAAGATTAGAAACCAATGTAAGTGTACCTCACTTACTCACAAATGTGAAAGCTTAAGATCATACTAGACAGGAGAAACTAACTCTTGTACATTATAAAAACCTCCAGTGAATAAACATTAATCACTGTGATATTGTCCCTTAGTTTGTATTTGGATTTTAATTTTTTCTCATCCTTAAAGAAGCGAGAATTAAAATTACAGTTTTTTCTTTTTAAATTGTATTTTTACTTACTATAGAAAGCAAAACTCTTATAAAAAACAGGTATTTGTAAAAACCATACCTATTTCAATTTTCACAAAAGAATCTGGAGAAAGGAAATTATGTGCTACATTTTCTTAATACATTATGCCTCCAGTGACCTTCAGCTCTGATGAAAACTGCCACCATTCATTTTTTTAATTACTAACACAAAGCTCTGGCTTAGTTAAAGAGCTTACGAACTCTTCAATACTTCAAATACATGGTTAAAGGCAAAAATGTAAATAGCCTTCATTCATAACATTTTAAATGCAGGTGACAATTCTCACGACGACACTGTGAGAAAGCAGAGGAAATAACACTCAGTGGGTTTGAATGACACCAGGACAGATGCTGGCATGTCCAGACCAACATGAAAGGGAAGGAGATAGTTGTGAGAAGCCCCGCACCACTCCACAAGAGCACAAGGACAAACAGAAAAGCTCTTGTTTCACGCGTGCCCGGTGAAGAAGCGGCCTCACGAGGTCAGGGCCTGAGATGGAGAGAGCTCCCCAGACAGATCCCCACATGTGCGGGAGCAGGAAATGCTTCCACTGGAGACAGCACGGCACCACTGTGCTCAGAAACCAGCATGATGATGGGATGGTGGCAGGAGATGCACACAGGTAGAAACTGGCAAAAGAACAATTCAAGGGGATGATTCACGCCAATTCTACGAGAAAACATTATCCTCCACTGGGTCATGTCCACAAGCTGATTCCACTGCAAAATCCCACAGATCAAACCATAAATGGATGCATTTGGCCAACACACTCAATACTGGACTTGCCATAGGGCACAGAGCTCTAGGGTACTAAATATTATCCAAGCCCTACAAAAATATTTAATTTCTAAAGCTCATAGATAACCCTTCAAAAAAAGATACCAAGACCAGGTGACTGAGTAACTCATTTTCTTTAGTGTAATTCCTAGCATCCTAAAGAAGTAGATTTGTTTTTTTAAGGTCCTCCGAAGAACTTCAAACCCTTGCCCACAATCTAAAGCAGGGGGAGTTGAATCTTTGAAAGGTTAAAGGGCTTGCCCAAGATCTGTAAATAGCAAAGACAAATCTCCAAGCTTCATCTCTCGTCCCCTACTCCACCATCATGAGTCAGAAATAATCCTGCACCAGAGCTTTATCCCAGGGATTACAGAAATTATTTTAAAAGACTGCATATGGGAAAAATACATAAATCAAAAGTTCTGACATGAGTTCTAAATAATTAGATTGTAAGAGAAGTAGAGTTTCAGTACAATTCTCTGCTCCAGTTTTAGTCTCTCTTCCAAAAATCAAGAAACTCATTTCAAAATAACCAAGATGAATAAACAACCTTTTCAGCAGAGCAGCAAATCAGGTAGATGGACGTCTTAAAGATATGTGTTCGAAGTTTCACATCTCATTACTGCCTACAGCCCTCCAGTCTCAATCCTGACAACAGTCAATAGCTTTTATGAATAAGCATGTTCTGGAAGAGACACTGGACTACGTGGCTGATAAACAGACAGATAAGATGGAACAGAAATACAAAACGTCAAACATCCATTTACCACAGGTATCAGCCCAGGAGCTTGCAGCAAAGTTTATGCAGATAAGAAGACAAAGATCAAAAAGAAAGCTATGCAAATAGTTTGGTTCTATTATTTATTGTAAGATTTTTGCTTTGTAAATGTAAGTCAAATACAAATGTACAGCACTGCCAGGGACATAAATTATATTAGATATCTATACATTAATATATTCCAGTAAACTAGTCGCAGGAACAAATCTAGCCATAATTCAGTCAAGAATCTGTACAGAACCATACTATTAAATTTCTATGGTATGTGAAGAATAAAACAAGTTTAAGCAATACAGTTCTTCAAATCACATCAAAAGCAAAATGACTGCAAACTCCTAAGGCAATATTACTAATTTATCATTGTTACAGCTTAAGAATGTAGCCACATCACATAAATTGCTTCTCCCTCATGTAGTATCTTTGAATCGCTCAATTTGGAAAAAAAAAATTCCAAACTGCATTACGAAGAGACTGCACTATTACAGCACAGGAGGTAGCAGACGGTGAAAACAGAAATAATATGATGGCATGAAGAATTATATGCATTTTGCATTGGACTTATCATTCATGTGATAAATAACAAGTGCACAAAAATTTGAGACACTCGACTGTTTCTCTTGAAGAAAAGATCTGGTGTAGGGCAGCTACTTGGAAGACAGATTTTTCAGTAACAGCTAAAATGTAACTCACACTACAAAATGCCTTCCTAACAATTTTGGGATGTTACAAGGTGTACATACACTCTAATTAAGCGCAGGGTAAAGATATTGAGAATCCTACACAACAGATTTGCCTTCCCTGGATCTCATCCAGAAGGAGTAGTAGACTTCATCATTTTTTTCTCTCGTAATTAAAAAAAGTTGGATTTCTCTTCCACCACACTCCTGACCTGCTCACTGTTCTTCTACTTAGCCATAGTATCTGAGTATTTCTCTGCTGACTTCAGTTTATTTTAGTCATTTTCCCACACCAAGAGCCTTCTCAGTTGTCCCACTGATTTGCTATAAATTTTCATGGATTATAGGCCACCTCCCTGACATCCTCCCCTTTCCTTATCTTGTTTCCTGCAATCGTGGGAAAGGGATACAAGATGTTTCATCTATGCTCTGCCTGATTTTCTGGGAGGTCCTTACTGCCTTTTATTTCCCATTTGTCAGCATCTCAAAAAGCCCAAAGATTTTGTAAAAAGCAGTAAATTAAAAATCAGTAAATTACAAATATTCCTTTAAATCACCCCAAAAGTGCTTTGAAAGTTTAGTGCATATAGTGAACATGAAAATACTAATTACAAGGAATAAAAAATAAACTGACGTGTTTTTAATTGGCCACAGCTAACAGCTAGAAGAAAGCAAGCAACATAAGTATATATTAGAAAGCCAATCTCATTATTTAAAAATGCAATAGATCTTTTTATTGAGAGTGTTTTAGCCGGTGCTTCAAATAAGCTACATAAGGAAATTTTTAAAGTAATTATATTGTCTCCATATATTCAATTTTTTTAGAAAATTCACTATTTTTACTAATTTAAAATCTTAGAAAATTTTCTTCTCAATCTACTTTTTCTTGTTTTTCTTTAGAAAAGGAAAAGTTTGTGTAAATTCTGTGCAACTATTTTTGAGAAAGAATTAAAACAGACTGCCTGACCTGATAAGCCCTCTGGAAGACTCGGCTGAAAGTCTAAGAAACAGAAAAGCTGAGCTGCAGGAAGATTGCACTCACTATTCTGGTCCTAAGTCTCCCGTTGCATGTGACACTCCTGTATTTTTTAAGCAGAAATGACAATGCATGGCCAGTTGCTGACAGCCAGCTTCAACAATATAGCAGATAAATTTGTTTAAGAAGGTCTGTCCTGCAGGTATGTCCAAGTTCAATTCCTGACAGTGCTACAGGCTTGCTGTGACACCAGGAAAGTTTCTTAACTGGTTAAAAAAAAAATTCTATCATATTCTTCAGATTTCATAAACTGTCTTTATTTTTTGTGAAATGGAAAAGCCCCCAACATATACATTCCAATTATTGAACTCTCTCATCATTCTTGAACAATAGATATTCAGATTCAATGAGTGAACGCTGAAGAGGCCACTCCTGTTTAATTACACTAAGAAAGAAATCCAAGAGGGCGTTTCCAAGCGTAGGGCTCGTGTTCTACAGCACAACCACCCTCTGAGCTGAAGTCTGAAACCAGAGGTTTCTGTAAGAACAACATTCAGTTCTCTGAAGAGTTCTAAGGGCAGCTCCAGATTGTATTACAGTGAATGCCTCAGCTCGTTGACGACTAAAGAACTTCTGATGTCACAGCAAAAAGTAAAGAATGGGCTATGAGCAAACGTAAATTGAAACACATTTCACTCCTCCCAGAGTCGAGACATTCACTCTGAATGAAAAAATAGCAGTACAGCACTGGTAAGAGAATTGCTAGCAAGATAGGTTGCCTCTCAGTGAAGATTTTAAGGAAGATATTTCTCTTGAGGAAAATGATGCAACTTCTCATTTCATTCCTTCCCAAGTTATAAGCAGGTTCTTAATTTCAAAATAACGTTCATTTAGTTACTAAGTACAAAATTTGCTAGTTTTATTGTAGCACTTTCTTTAAAACTAATCAGAACATCATAGTAGCAAGCGTTTTGCACTATTTCCAGGACCTAAGCACAATTCCATTTCCTGCTACTTTTGGGGTATCAGCAACTTGAAATTCCAGCCATTTTTACAGAGCTATTAAACAATTAAGCATATTAAATCTGCTTGCCTTTTGCTTTAGCATTTGCCTTCATTTTTATCAATACCATTTTCTCTCCATCTCTTCTCTCCTTAGTTCTAATTGTCTATTCTTCTAGTGCTGAAAGTATTGGCGTATTATCTCCTTCTGCCTTAGAAGCAGACCTGTTCACAGAACGAAATGGAAGTGTACACCTTAGCAACTGTTCCCCTCTAATTTATACTCCAAATGCCTCGTAATACAGCAAAGTGCTGATACTGCTACTTCCCAGGGAGGAAACCATGCCATAAAGAAGTATATTCAAAATCTGTTACAAGCACAAAAATGAGACAGCATGACTGGTAAATCATTTCAGAAACCTGATGAGTTATTCTCCCCTGCTCCATACTGAGCCCATGCTGGGCAGACACAGCTCCTGGCTCACAATATTTCAGGTACAGTTCCCGTGAGGCTGCCGGTCATGTACCTGGGCTGTGCTGATGCAATGAGGGCTGAATAAATTCAAATTACTGAACT
The DNA here is from genome assembly GCA_013400975.1 of Atrichornis clamosus. NCBI lineage: Eukaryota > Metazoa > Chordata > Aves > Passeriformes > Menuridae > Atrichornis > Atrichornis clamosus. Next base: position 24,229 of record WBMZ01012618.1, on the reverse strand, counting down.
TGGAAGAAACAAGTCAACAACGCAGAAGCAAACATCACCTTAGCATTCAACACAGATACAAGTCTCAACATACATTTTGAGAGCTCTCAGCTATCCAAAGTAGAGGGTATAGGAGTTTTGACTCATATTAACATAGGAATTTTAGTGTGTAATCCATAGGGTAAGTTTGGCCATATTTGCCCTCTACAGTAAACACTTACAAGCAGTCACAACACAACATGTGGTTGATATAGACATTGTGACAGACTCCTTCATCTGAAATGCTCATGCTTAGAGCCTACAGCCCCTCTTCCAGTCCACACTTATCCAGACCGGCTGTGTGTTGTGATCCTCACAATAATACTGTGGCTTAAGTGGCTTTTTACTCTCTTCCATAGTCACCTCCTTCTACACACATTTGTAGAGACCATAAGAACCACAGGGATTGATCAAGACAGATTTACTGATTTCCTTGTGTATGACATGAAGCTACTCAAATACATGGAATACTCCAGGACTAAAGATGGAGAAAGTAACGTAAGTAATAGCACATTTTCAGCCTCTCTGTTGGAACATTACAGTAATGTCAACATCTAATTCACTATGAATCTAAATCCTAGCTTATTAATATAAGCAGGCTGTAAATAAGAGTAATAAAGATTCAGTAATTTTACTGACCCAGGAAACAAACCTGCATGTTTCAACCAGACACCTTCCCATCTAAGACACCTCTAAGTCCCACAAATATCAGGTTTTTTCTCAAAATCAAGCTCTGGTTAGAAGAACTGACTCTGCTACAAGGAATCTGGAGAATCTTTTAATTTGAAGACAATGTTAAGTATTCCAGGTCTTCCTGAGGGAGCCTTTTTGTTGTGCTGAAGAGAAGGAATTCTAAGGAGAAATGTGTCCTTAGCTTGGAGTCTCTAAAGGTAGGTGTTGGCTAATTGAATCCTAGGAGGGAAGAGTCTCTAGCCTTTGGGATCCGGAACAAACCTCAGCTGAGCAAGTTACAAGAACTAATTTAAGGAAGACTGACCGTATGTCTGTTCTCCTGCCTGAAAAGTTTACTGAAATCTACTTTAGTTGATGGGGTAGAGAAAAGCAAACAAGGTGGCCGAGAGCTCTCATAGCACCTACAGCACACATTCCTCTACAGTCAATTTTGAGAAAGCAAGACGAGAAGTGGTAAGTACGCCATGGTGAGTAGCAGCTGCGTAAGGTTATTACTGTTTTCTTCACAAACCATTTTGGCTGAGGATCTTGTAGCCTTGAATGTTTTTATGCTCACAGCACTTTGTAAGATTTGTTTTTTATTTTTTTCATTTTACAATTGGGGAACCATTACATAAAAAGCTGTTTTGGGAAGCAAAGATACCCAACTTCAACATCACAATTAAGAGATGGTGCAGTTTAAGAAGTCTGATGAGTGGTTTTTACCCTTTGCTCCCAGTGAGGTCAAAATAATTACACCCAACAACTAACACTACCCAGGCGATTCTGCTGTGAATAGTCCTGGGCATCTCCAGTTAGCTTACAGCTCAATGTACTATTTTGGTGACTTTATGCAGAACAGAAACAGTCCAGATCACAAATTTCTACTATAGATAAAAATAACATGAGCACATTAAGCTACTTTCCCTTGTCACCCGTGATGAACTTCATACGGCAACCAGACCAAAAGCCCCCGCTGAGCCCCCGAAGCTGAATGTGAAACGGAAATATCACTAAAAAACACTGCCAGCATCCCAGAACATGACTCACACTGCGTAAGTACCAAATTACTACATTTAGAAGATTCTCGTCTGGTTATTTTGTGTGGATAGATCAAGCACTCTGAAACTCCATTTGCTGAAGAAAGCAGACTGAGCACCAGGCCTCCTAACTTGGTAGTCTCCTCCTGTGCTGCTTAACTTTAGGCAAGTCACTGCATATCTCTACCACTTCCAAATGCAAAACTAATTACACTAATCCCTCTTCTGCAGCACTCAAACATCTATGGATGAAAAGACTTATCCTAAGAACTATTTATGTTATTAGAGCAAAGAAGTAAAATATTGCGTGGAAAGCCAGGGCCAAGTCTCTTCTGCCAGTCTATCCCTCCTGACAGTATAAACTCTTAGGTTCAGAAATACTACAAAATGTTGTTTAAAATTGATGGACCTTCCTTAGCAGAGTAAAATGGGGAATTGGTAAGGGAAAACAACGGAAAGAAGAGAGAGAAAGCAGTAAACTGTCCTAAGGGCCAGATTTTCAGACGTCTGAAGACAGAGGTCCATACGTGGTGGGATTTTCAGAACCAAAATTGATTCCAAGTCCCACTAACATCAATTGCAGCTAATTAGTGTTGCCTTCACAGACAACTGCAACTTTAATCACTCTGATCATTGAAAAACTGACCCCAAGTAAACAAATTAAAAAACATTGGTAAATGTTGCTTGTATGACTATTGTGGAAAACTTCTTTAGACAGAAATGTGACTTTTATACTGCAGTTCAGCAATCCATAAATGCTAATGAGATCATGTGCTGTTTGTCTTGTGATATTTTTTTCTTATTAAATTCTTGTTCTTTTTTTAACCTAATAAGCACATCACTAGTCTAAGCACGTTCATTGTTCAAAGCTTAAACTTACAGCTAAAATGAAGACAGGTTGCTTACCAACAAGCAGAATTCTCTGAGACATGAAATCTTCAAGTATATTCAAATTAATAGGCTACATATATGTCCTTTCACTTAAGACTAGTCTTGTATCTTCGATGATGAATAAGTATATAAGGTACAGACTGACTGTGCCACTTTGGGTTTCCTCCCAACCATAGAAAGAAAACTCAAGTAAATTCAAAAAATTTTGAGGGAGACCAAAGTAACCAAAATAAAAAATCACATATGTGAACAATACATATTTTTTAAAAGTTGCCTATTGGTAAATTACCTCCATTTTGAGTGCACAAGTACAGTTTATCACAGTGACTTAAAGAGCTACACCTGGCCACTAAGCACCTGAGGGCCTGGAGTCTTTTATAGGAACCATTCTAGCACTAAGAGAACATGGTGAAGCTACTGATGGAGCTACAGATAGCATCATCTCAACTATTTCTTAACAATGTTGTGTGCTCTGAAGAAATACTCTGTAGTCAAGTGGGGGATTCATCTCAGTTGTCTGATAGCAAATTTCGACACAGTCTCCAACTGACTTCGACAGTCTGTGTGGAAATGGCTGAACTGTTAAACCTCCCAGAAAACACACAATGAATTGCCTGAAGCATTCGAATGTGTGAATATAGAAGTAGACAACCCACGACGTAAAAGTATAAAAAAACAAATTCTGCTTTAGAGGCAGAACACCAGCAATAAAATTTTGAGTTTAAATAAAACCCGCTGATTAAAAAGTATAATTCTACTTTGATTTGAGACAGAAAATGAAGAATGTTATTCATAAGAACATATGTGTCTCCTGCAAAAGCCTCTGAGGAAGTGGCCTTGATGAAAGCAGAAGTAGTAAACACCAAACCCAAGACCTTAATGATGCTAAGTGAGAATTCAAACTCTTAGCCTTAAGCAGATATTCCATAACAGCTTTAACAAATGATACAGAAGGATTAAAAAAAAAAAGGTAAGAAGCCACATGGATCTCATTCCCATAATGTGCAGCATGTGGATGCTGGATGGCTTTCCTTGTTGAAGCATTCCTGATTTTTTTTCATTAAAATTAGCCCACAGATGGCAAAAAAAAGAGCCAACTAGACAGACATCACCAAGTGGGTAAGATCCCTGTCTGCCCCAGAGCACTGAAAGGTGGGGCTTCGACCCTTACGCATACACACGACAGGTTTGCTGCTATCACAAGGGCTTGTGATGGCATTTTCACTGGGTTTGATACAGAGGAAATAGGTAAAATTATGTAAGTTGGGTTATACAGAAGAATTCTTTCCAAAAACAAGGCCAAGACATTGAACAGGCCAAAATTAAAAGAACAGCAATTTTCAGAAGCTCATACATTGTCTTAAATCTTTCTGTTATGTAAGTACATAGTACATTATTTACTATTTTTATTAGCAAATTATGTAAAAAGGAAACACCAATGTTAGTATGTAAATTCTAAGATATTTTCAAAGCAATTTTTTCCATTTCCAGAAAAGCAAAGAAACCCCAAACCTCTTTTTGTGAACAATCTATTTGAGTTGGGTATGATTTCACCCACAAGCACTAGTCAAAAGCATTTTTCTTGAAAGCATTTTCAAAATGAAAACTGTTTTTCCATCTACTTCTAATATCTTTACCTAATGGGCTACATCTGCACTGTGGATGAAGCATCTCTAAGCAGACAAGTTATTTTTGCAAGAACACTGGAATAGTTCTTGTAAATATTAGACTGCTATGGTTATGCAGTATGGTCTAATACTGGATTATTCTGAACTCCTCTGAAAATCCATTCCAGGTTAATATTGACTATTAATATCAATCAGTTTTAAGACTAAGCTTGCAGCTTTAAGGTTCATATTTCTACAAAACAACACTCCACAACAGGATGTGGCTTGGGTTCTTTTTCACCTACCTCTTACTCTACAGTAACAAACAGCAAGTTCTTCCTACTGTAATTTTAGCAGGATTCTGAGAGACTGAGTGGTAAATGATAAAATGCACCTTTGTATGTAGAAGTGAAGCATTTCTGTGCCAGCAGATGATTGCCATGTGTAGATCTGTGATTGCCTAAGCCCTTTTGACATCACCACGTAAATTGGCTCCAACTCCCTTGTTGATACACATGTAAAATCCCGGCCTGATAACCTTGTAAAAATATATACAGCTTAACTACAATACAAACAAGCATTATTTCTCCTATCAGTGAATTATATTCATTCCTGCTGCACAATATATCATATGTTTAACAGTGTATACTACTCAGCAACTTAACCTCTTCTATTTCATATACTCTGAAAACCTACCTCTTCTATGAATGCTATTACTGAATATGCCACTTCATATTTTTTCTGTACTGTGTTATACCACACTATATTTATTCATGAACAAATACTAAATGCAATTTGGAGCAGGGATTTTTCTAACTTTTTTTATCCTGAGTTGCCAGGTACATATGCATTACTATTTAAATAGACAACAGTAAAAAACTCCAGATGAGACTTTCCAGAAATGTAGGTACTCAGAATGTAGTTAACCAAACTGCCCAGGACAAGAGGGCAAGCATCCCTACTCCTGTGGAAAGCACCAACAAGATCAAATAAATGGCTTGGATGAGTCAAAATTATAAGTACATAAATAAATACTTTAAGTGAAACTTTCAAACATAGTACACCATCATCTATCACTTTTTGATTACCTAGCATAGCTATCAAAGGTGCTAAAGACTCATTAGCAAACACCTTCTCAAGGCTACCTCCCATTGCAGCTTGCTGTAGTCTGAGACGCAGGAAGTGAAGGTCATCATTTAAATTCAAGACAAAGTGACTGTAAATCAGCACATTCTGCCTGATGTGGGGCTCCTGCAACAGCGACTCACCAGCAGCCCTGCACCCGGTCTGGCAGTTCAGTTAATTTCATTAATTCAGTGGAACTCGGAAGAAATATTGGAAACCAGGGCTGTAATTTCCAGCTGTCAAGAGCTCTCTTGTTTCTTAAGTTCAGCAACGTAGACATGAAAAGGTTTGATACCCACTGCAATACTGCACTTCATGTCTTGTTTGATAATCATCTGGCCACCACACCCACCAGAACAGACTGTTTGCTCTCCTGCCAGGAGGGCTTCAGCCGGCTTAAACACCCGCTCCTTTGACGGCTCCTGAGCCGCAATTCAGCCACCCCAACCCTTTCTAAGAGGCATCTTCAGCTCTTGAAAAAACCTGCAAGTATGTTGCATTAACAGTGACACTTTGCTTTCATTATCACTGAATTCTTTTTCCTTTGACGTGCAGCTGATTTCAGCACCTTTCTTTCTTTAACCTCACTGAGTTGCCTTCCATGACTGAATTCCCTATTTACTGGTAAAGAAATACAGTGAGGACACAGCACGTTCATCTAAGTTTGCAGCCCGTTCAATGTTCTTCCGAAAGAAAGAGAGCAAAAGTATCAGATCCCTATTTAAACTGCCTCACTGAGGTCTTACTCAGCAGAGGGATGCCATTCACAAAACCTTTAGACAAATTCCTCCTCTACCGTCAGACTCCTCATGTACATATATCATGACGTTACTTCAAAAAAGGAATCACATCCCAGAATGTCCAGATGAAAGTACAGAAGTTGCACTAAAATTGTAATTAATTAACATAATAAACCAGAGGAGCTATTAAAAGTCAGAGAATGAAACCACTGAAAAATTTCCTTATTAAGAAAACACCAAGTAGGACAAAAAACTGACCCCTTCCTCTGTTTAGAGTCTCTCTGCTGAAGGGATAGCAACACTGAGAGATTCTTAACATGATCATAACCTCTCATCTGATGAAGCTTTCACTGTACATCAGGAAAGCACAAGGAAATAAGCCAAGGGATCCAGACACAGACAGATGGATTTAGGATGTCTGGATTCTGAGCCTTCATCGAACAAGAGGGAAATACAGTTCCCATCTTCATATGAAACACAACTTTCTTGTTCCTCCTGCACCCAGATAGACGACACTACCTTACAGGAGTATGAACTTCCCTTTCCATCTCTGCAGGGAAATAACTGAAAAGCACATGGGTGACTCTTTAAAAACTGCTGGTGCCAAGTGCATCACTGCCAAAGAATTCACCATCTCTCTTTAGACAAGTTCCTTGCCTATTGCATACCAAGAGGAGGTTTATTTCATTTTGAGTACCTCCCTCTCAGAAAATACAAAACACTTAAAAGCATTACAACATTTTCCTCTGTTTTTCATTGCCACCTATTAGCTACTGCTACATTTATTTCCCTTTTTATATATCTAGATTATTTGGCTTTTACTATTGCAGCACTAAAGAGTCTAAGAACTTAAGTTTTCTACAGTTGCTGTTGAACACATAAAATACAAACTTTTCCCACTTTCACATGATTACACTTATAGAATAAGCCATTTTCAGAGTAATATTTAAATTCAGAAAGTTATTTGGGGTTATAATTTTAAAATGTGGCTTTCATTTTCATACTCACAAACTATGTCTGTTATGAAAATATTTCATAGCAAGCTGCTGCCTAATTAGATGACTTAATGTTGCAAAACTCTATTTAAAAGGAAAAGAACTGCCAAAGAATATCAAAATCAGATTTTTTTCCTTTGTTTGCTATGATGTGCATTTTTTTCTACTTATGTACAGAAAAAAATAAGAGTTGAGTGATAAGACCATGAATTCATTGTGTTTTCCTTTATACTGTTCATGAGCTAACTGGGGTGTTCATAAATTATTTGCCTTTTGGTTTTTTCTTTTTTTTTTTTTTCCCCAGAAGTGACATTTAGAAGCCAATAATCCAAAGTGTATTACTGAACTCTTTAACAGTGTCCAATAGGTAGATGACCTAGCTGCAGGGTGATTAAATGATTTAACTGCTAGATCAATGAATGCAGCATGAATTAAAATGGCTGCAAGCTTTACCAGGCATAAGATGAGACCTAAAAAAAAAAGGTATCTTATTTTTTATTTCACACTTCAAAGAAAATGTAATCATTTATTTTAAAAAGAAAAAAAAATACAGGTTTTCCTGACAGAAATAATACAGCTTTATTCTAACATATAGTGACTAAACCGTGTATTTTTATTGTCAAAGATCTGACTACATTTTGCCATTCTCAAACTGAATAACCTCACTCTAGGAAAAAGCAGTCTCTGCTCAAGAAACATAATGGTGCTAGGATCTGGTCCAAAGTGAACTGTTATCTCACGCGTGAAGATAATGAATGTTAATTTAAAATAATGTTCTTTCAACTCCAGGGTTTTTTTCACGTAATCAATCAGGCCTGAAAATGTGTGCATGCTCTCTCTCGCATGCACTTTCTCTGTCACTCACCCATAAACACTTCATTTTATATTCTCATTCCCAGATATTCAGGAGAAAATTTTCTGCAGGTGTAAACTAATATTGCTCCACTAAAGTCGACAGAGCTGCACCAAATGACATTAGCCAAGTCAGTGGTCCTGTCTCCTGGGCAAGTGTGTACCTCGACTGCCACTCCACGCGCATCTCACACAAACTGTCCCTTTCTTCCTTTCATATGTGCATTTCCCAGTTCTAGCTGGTACTCTTTCACTAACCTGCCCCTCGAGGTCCCTTATCTCCACCCAATACCTCAGAGAAGCAGGTATATATAGCTCTTTTCTGCAACCCAGGAAGAAGCTCTTGGAAAATCTGCAAAGAGAAAGAGCACTGCAGTGGGAGGCTGCAAGGCATGTGGAGAGGACAGAACAGGCTTGACCTAAAAAGCAGTAGGTTTCTACATTATTCAGTTATTACAGGAAAGATAATTCAAAACATTCAAAAAATTGAATAAATAAAACTTCTATATGTGTAAAAACAGGAGCCATAATCTAAATTACTGTTGTTTCAAAATTAGTATGGGGGAAAAAAAATTCAGGATCTTTCCACCTCAGAAAATTGCCTGATTTTTGACACCTTTTTAGGAGACATTTGATGGCTGGAAACAAGACTCTGGATTACATGACATGCTAGTTTGATCAAGAAAGGCAGTTCTCATGGAAGAGGAGCCAAGCCGAAATTTGGATACTATTCCTTCCCACTGGCCCAGGAAACACTGTAACTGCTTATCCACTAACTTGGCAGAGCAAGCCATGTTCAGCTTCTCACTCCTTGGTGCACCTGTACTCCAAGCATCTGCGCCATCACGCAGCTTTAGCTGATATTCACTGGTATTTCCTGTGCCTGTGTAAGGGACAAAAATCCTTCCATTTTATTGAAAGCTACATGTTTTCAGGAATTAGTGCTCCAACATTAGCTAATACTTGGTTGACTGAAAAATGGGTTATTTTTATAAAATTATTTAAAACTATTGAGAAAAAGAATATCAGCATGGATTAAAAAGAATAATAAAACTGGCTCCTGGAGATACTTGACTCTTAATCTGTATTTCCTAAAAGGTGCAAGTTCAATAACAAGAGGAAATCTCATGTCTGGAACCAGAGAGAAATTAGGAGTATGCTTCCAATTAGGAGATTTACAAAGAAGCCTTCTGGGAGCCAGCAGAGTGGAACGTGTACAGGAAAAGAAAGAATCTCTTTCTTACAACAAATATTTCCTGTAAGTCTATTTACCTCAGGTCAGTGTAAGAAGAAGATAAAGACAAAGCTACAAAACTGAAAGACACAATTACAGATTGAGAGGGTCCGTGTTTCTCACTTTACAACACTGTCAATCTGAAACGCTTCCAGGTACACATCAGCACTCTCCTTCAAAAAGTTATGTCAGTGAAATAAAACACTTTCTTTTAACATGCAAACAAACAAAAAATATTTTAATATGGCAGCTTTTAAACAGCCTGACATCACATTCTAGTCAGACTGCCAAGAGGTCAGACACCCTGAGTTACCTGTGGGCAAAGTGTACAACCCTTCTCACTTTCCTCACATTTTACTATGGCCAACAAAAGTTTTAAGAAAGCTATTTTCGTGAAAAAAAAAAAAAATGAGAAAATGCTCAGTGACAATGCCAAATTATTCAGTGTGCCATATTATATTCAAATGTCAGCTTGCACATGGTGACCGACACTGAAGCACCCAGCTTCCTGAGAAAAGGTGCATTTAGGAATGTCCTAAATTCTCAATCATAGCTATAGGAAGCTAAAAATGGTGCCAGTCTGGTTCCTGGGAAAACAACTAATAGCAATTCTTTGCTTTTAATTAAAAAGAAAGGAAAAAAGTTTTCTGCAATTTCTGAACTGTGTAAGAAGGAATAGAAGCACAAGGTGAGGAGAACATTACTCTCTCTAAACTTTTGTTGCATGGAGCCAAAAGGATGGCCTAGATTTGCCTATTGCTTGCAGGTAAATGATAAAAACAGCATGAATCAAGATAATTTTCAGAACTCAGGTTTTTACTTTATGTTCTATGATTAAAAAAATAGAATCGTTTGATTATTTAACTTGCTTTCACATTCACAATTTCCGTAATTTTGAAACTATGTTAAAATCCACAGTTTCTGGACATACCTTTTTTGCTCTCCTAATGTAAAAATAAACCTTTCTCCTCATAATGGTATTGGCTTTTCCAGTAGGAATTTCTTCTTTTACCAGTTTTCTTTATAATTAAGGCTTTCTGTAACATACAGGATTTAAGATATACAGAAAATGGTAGAAATCACTAACAGAAAAGTATTATCCATGTCTCCTCTGTTCTTTTCATAAATACTGTAAATTCCTTCAAAGACTAATGTGCATAAAGTGCCTCAGCTTCAATCGAAACAATCAATGTAAAATTTAGCACATGCAAAAATAACAAGTCCTGTTGTTGATATTGAAAAGGCATAAAAACGCCTATGTAACACTGCTATGTAATTCCAGTAGAAGAATCAAAAATAATAGCATTACATAAAATTATATTGGCACAACAAATTTTAACATGTTCTTCCGTGAATATTGGAGTCGTACGTAAGGTTTTAATTTTTAAAACTATTTTATGAAACTAAACTTGATTAATCAGTATGCTCCAAGGCCTATGCATTTTTATGCCTGTGGGAAACAAGCGCTTATATGATCAAGGTCTCCATCATTATATTAATATTAATCTATGGGTGACAATGAATTTTTTGCAGTGAATATCAATTTTCATCAGTGAACAATCAGTGACTGTGTGGCTTGTGATTACATTTTATGAAATAGCAATTCTTTTGTTTTGATTTTGTATAATTTTGAATCTGGATCCTAGTAATTGCTAGGGGGAAGGAGATTATGCATAAACTCTGTATTTAAACTTGTCTCTGAAGTCCATGACAGCTCATAAGACACTGATCACAAAATTAACAACCAACAAGAAGGGGAACCAGAGAAATCCCTCACCATTCTGAGGTTAAATTTCCACTTTAATTTGTGCATGTGAAAGCACACACTGCAATGTTATGCAAGGCACAGACTATCTCCTCTTTGGAAGTTTTCTTATACAGGCAATGACACCAAGAAAATAGTAATAAGGCACAAGCAGCCAATGCAGACTTGGCTGGTCCTTGGTTTCTGCCCTGAGAAGCATCTGTAATTGCAGACAGGTATCTGTAGTGCGAGATCCTCTCTTACTGAATGCATAAATGTTGTGTGAGAGATAACAGAAAATGATAGCGTGCTAAGAAAGATAAAGCTCTCAGATCGGTCCCTCAGATCTTGTCAAAGATTTGTTGAGCAAGAAACATATCTTACATACTTTTAATTTCTTTTTCACCATATACTATTTCTAGCTATTTTGGGATTCTGCTAATCATTTTCTCTCAACTCCATTTTGTTTCACTCCATCGCTTTTCCAAAAGGTTCAAATAAAACCTAAGGTTGACAGATAAGAATCGCTCTGCTAAAATTAGTAAACTAAGTGCCATGTCCCATGAATCACAGCATGCAACTCCCATCCACCTCTCTTCAAAAGACCAGATAACAATGCCATGCTCCAAGTGCACAGGATCAAAGTACAAAGACCCACTTGCCAAAATGCTGCTTTTGAGTACTACACCTACTAGAAGACTCCTACAGTCTGTAACCAAAACATAGTTAAGTTGCCTGCATTAAAATCATAGGTTTGAATGTAATGCAGTTTGGTTTCATATTTAACATAGGAGAAGTGAGAGGTACACAGGAATATGTTTAACTCTTCTTTTTTAAAATTACTAGATTTCAAATCAATAGTCTCCTATTATGGATAAAAAATGAATTAACACAGAACAGGCCGGTTCTTTGCATGCAAAAAAATTCAATTTCCACAAAAAGGATGAATGGGATGTTATTGGTATTTTTGCAGGCATGTTTTAATTAATTTTTTAATGAGGAAGTGGATTTTAGTATTTCAAATCTCACTGTCTGGTGTTAAAATTATTTCATAAGAACTAGTTTTATACCATACTACAAATGAGAGTTGTATGAAGAGTTATAATCATTAATTGACAATGTTTTATTCTGCAACTATTTAATCCTGGAATTTAAAACTGAATATAGTGTAAAGATATATGTAAAGATATTTGGTTTGTAAGTACAACAATAAACCATATTTCACTTATATTTTTAATATATTTCTGATTTTGAAATTAAAAATACTACTGCCTTTTTAACCAGTAACATAGTTTAAACTCAAATTACATGTCTCTATACTTTGGTAAAAGACACTTTTGCATTCTAGTGAAGTAGAAAATGAGAGATTGGAAGAAAATCAAAATCAGTCTTTTTGTACACAAAACTCTCAACAGCTACACTTTAGATTTATCTGCATGGTTCAGCTACAGGATCAGGCTCTGATGGGATATTACCAAAGCTGGCTGACCTAAAATTAGACACCATGAGGTTTAACTTGGGTTCATGGACATGTCAGCATGTATCACCACTGCGCCTGCTGTTGCCTGCCCACAGGACTAAAAGACCCTGGTCATTTCAGGGAGAAAAGAACCAGAAGACATAAATATGAATGAAATCTTACTAAAATGCTAGTTTTACCCCCAGATTTTTTTTTCATATAATTCAATATTCACAGCATGATAGAAATAAATAAAAGGACAGAGTTCAGGCTTGCACAATTTACTTGGTGGCACACATTGGTTTAAAAAGATGATAAAATGATGTTTAAAAACTACAATTGAAAATATGGTGAAAAAAATGGGCTCGATCCAGTCCTGGTGTCACAGGGAGCTGCAGGTACAGAGGCCTCTGAAATCAGATGGCTCCACAGCAGTTCACCTGTGCAGGCCTGAGGCCACAGCGTTCATTGTACGGTACACAGCCACTCTGGTGTCTATCAATCCACTCCCAGTTTCCTCCACTACACCCAAGAATGAAGGGTTTTGTGGAGCTTCCCATATTTGTTCTGTATTTCATATAGATGATGAGATACTCTCACCAATAATGAATTAAGAACTTCCTGAAAAATGGAATCATTACATCGTCTTAGAAATTACCAATTTTGCAGGCTATACTCTCCCGACTGGCAGATTAAACAGATTAAACCTTAGAACAATAACCCAATTATGAGCTAAATTTACATTCAACTGATGAAAAACGATCCAGAACCTGACAAGAACAATCTTTGTTCACATTGTTTAGCACAAGTAACACTGACAGACTAAAATGTATGAACTATATAAAAGATGACATACATCACACTGCCCAGCTACCAAGGGCACCATGCTCCAGGTACTACACATGCACTGTGGGAGTGTTCATCTCATCCTGAGACTACATAAACCCAAAAAAAAAAAGGCACAAACCCCCCTGCAGATAAGCAACATGACCTGACATTAGCTCCTAAACAATCAGTGCAAGAAGGATGGCTACACAAAGTCCTATTACATGGAAGGAAAACCACTGCAATTAATAAAATCAGTGGTCAGGATTTGAAATAAATGTATAGATTTACTGGACAGATATGAGAAAGAGAATTGCTCCAACAATTCTGACCTAACTCTTGAAAAAAATCTTCAAACTCTACTTCATTCAGGAAAGTAAACTCTTGTGTGCATTTGGCCAGTAATTTTAAATAATTCCACATTTTATGAACCAAGCTCATCACTGGTGTGAACCACATATACATACATACTTTGCACAGATTAATTTTGTTTATAGTTCTACTTAGCATTTGTAACAATCTACATTATGGGTAAAAGACTTCTTTTACTGACATTTATGGTAATCTGGATCTAGTTAAAAAGTCATTTAAGATGAAAATCAGAAGCTCCTGAAGACATCTTCATCATCACCTTTTCCCTCTTTCAAAACGTTTAGTTTGGACTGATTCACATTGCCTGAAGTCTGCACACACTTCCAGAGATAACTGCTCACATTGCCTGAAGTCTGCACACACTTCCAGAGATAACTGCTCTGAAAGACTGTGGAAGGCAGTTACTATGAAAACTAGTTACAAATATGTCCAAAATTTGTGAACTTTAGCTGACTGAAGTTGGGTCCCCAATTTCAAAACGTGTCTCCTAATTCTAAAATTCCCCAATTCTCAAATTGTGTGAAATGAGACAATTTGCTAACTAACTAGATAATGCAGACATCTATGGAGAGGTTTAGATATCTAATTAAGAAAACATCTTCAATGTTATCTATTATGTATTTCTTTTGAAGTATTTTATTCTAACTCAGTGACTGCAGATGGCACAGTTCAGTGGTTCCCATGCTGTGTTTCACTGGCAGAAATGCACACCAGTCTAGATGGAGCCTGAGCCACTTCAAGGGGAGTTTGAGGCCAAATTAATTGTCTATCCACATTGTTTTCTTCTCCGGGAGCACCACCTCACTAACAGCACCCAGCATGTTTTGTCTACCTGCAAGGCAGAAATGCCGAGCACACTTCACAGCCTTTCACCATCTCACTTGCTCTTGACATGACCTTAGGCTGAAAACACAATCCAGGCTGTTCTGCTGCAGAAGCCTCAGGTCTTCCTGAACAGTGGCTTCTGCTCTCTGCAAGGCCAGGGGGGAACGCCAGGACACCTGAGCAGTAGATGCCCACAGAATGCCTACTCCCTGCAAACAGTACGGACACACAGCACACCACCTAGCAGTCACAGACTGTGCACAGCAAATCCAGTCATGAAATTCTTGTTACTCCAAGAGTGCTCATTTCTCCTGAAAAGTTAAGAAGCATTGCTCTGGCTCATAATACTGAAGGACTAGGATAAACTACTAAAATTTCTGGTTTATGGTGAACAAGCTCAATTTTTTCTACATTTATATTTAAAAATAATAGCTGAGAGTGCTTGCTTAGATTTAAACAAAACACCGTTGGAGGTGAACTAAATTCGCGTTACAAAGCTTCAAACTGTCAAAGAGTATCTTCTAGCACATCACCAAAGTTTTAAGACCCCCACGCGACATCCACACACTCACAACTCCCCTTACAGAGTCGACTTCAACGCAAGACAATTTCCATCACATTATCCAGTTCATTAGATTCAGTCCTTTGCTGCTGAAACCGATACCAAGTATCAGTTTCAGATGCAGAGACCACCATCCACAGCACAACCAACAGTCATCAATAGTCACTTTTTTTACCCACTCAGTGAAACCACACTCGCCATCAACAAGAAAGTGCTCTCTGTTGAACTACCTACCCCATGAACCATTCCCTTCCCTCCCTTCTCTATACAACAATCTAGTCAAAGCAAAGATGGTTTGTTTAGGCATGAAAAAGCTGGCATTTTGATGCCATAAATCCACAGTGGGAATTAATTAACACCATAGATCTACAGTGGGAATTATTTTGTGGGCACTTCCACTTTCATACAAAATGTTAGTCAGCACACAGCCTACTTCCCTAAAGACTTTCTGTAGCACACTCAGAATGGTTGATAATAAAAAAAAAAAAATGTGGAGAGATGCCAGGTCCTTCATACTGAAGGAGGATGAACTAGAAAAACTGAGAGGAGTGCAACCTGAACCTCAAACTGGCATTTCCCCTCCCATTTTCCCCCCTCCTGACACCTGTCTCAGCATTCACCCCTACAGAATCAAACTATTTCCTGCAGAGAACCGCAAGAGAAGTGAAAAAATATCAGCGTTAATTACAAGAAAGCATTTTCTACTTTTGTTCTTTTCTACTGCAGTAAGATCTCCTCAAAACAACAATAAATAGAATTACTCCTACAATACAGAGACCACAGATTCCAGGTGAAATGCCCAATTATACAATTATAAAACCAACCAGCACCAAATTAAAGTTTTTCACTCCTTTTCCTCTTCTCAAGCCACCCAATCTCTACCCTCTGTAAAGTTTGCAAATCAAAAACAAATTCCCAAAGTCTGCTGGTTTCAGGATAAGCCCCAAAAGACACACAAAGTTTCCCAAGTCCTCAACACCAGCATTTTACAAGGGAGACCGTTGTCTGAACACACGGAAGGTCAGGAAAGCGCACCGAAGCTCTCCATCATCCTTACCATGGGCACTCCCACACCTATAGTTCCATCCTTTCCCCGAAAAGAAAGCAGAGGAGACAGGCCGCTGAACAGCCCCGGGGGAGGGGGTGAAGAACACCCCACGGAGAGAGTTATCTGCAGACACGGCTTCAGGGGCGCACACACACAAAGCCCCCCAGAACACCAACAAAAGCGAGCCCCTCGCCAGTTCGCATTCCCGAACCGCCGAGCCCGGCGGAGCTCCGAGAGGGCCCTTCCTGGCTGGGGGCAGCGAGCGCTCTCCCGGAGGGCGCGGAGAGCCGCAGGGGGCGAGCGGAGAAATCGCCCCTTTTTACCCCCGGGGCCTGCCCCAGAGCCCCCGGGGGAAGCGAGAAAACCCCCGAGGCCGTGCCGGGGGACGAGGCGATCCCGGGCCCCCAGTGCCCCGACGGGCGCCGAGGCCGTCCCGGCCGCGGGGGTGGCACCGCCCGCAGCCGCCGGGGGAGGAGGGCTGGGGCTCTGAGTTCACCCTTTCCCCGTCCCCTCCCCTGCCCCCCGCGGGCACGGCAGCCATGGCCCCTCGCCCGGCCTGCGGGGGCCCCGCCGTTTCTGTCCTGTGGAGGCTCGGCGCTGTCGAGCAGCTGCCATTACTCGGGCCAAGAGCCGTCCTCCAAGCAGGCATCCCCCTCCCCAGCGAGGAAATGCGGCGGCGGCGGGGGGGTGTGAGCGAAAGGAAAGCGGGGGAAAGTGGGGAGCAAAGCGGTGGTCCCGCGTGTGGGAAAGAGCGGCGCCGGGGGGTGACAGGGCTGAGGCCGGGCTGCACCACACCCTGCCCGGCCTCGCCTCTCACGCGAGTCCCCGGCTCCCCAGCGCCCTGCAGGCCCGCGCGGAGCGCTGGAAGCGGCGATTCTCTCCGGAGCGCCCCTCTCCCCACCCCACCTTCTCCCGCCCCGGCCCCGGGGCTGGCTGAAAGTCGGAACGGGGGCGCGGGGGACCCGCCGCCGCCTCCCAGCCGAAATCCGACCGAGGAAGGTGTGGGGACAAAAATAATCGCCGTTAATAATCACACGCGCTCCGCCGCCGTCCCCTTCTCCTCCTCGGTTTCCAAGCGGGCTGCCAGATAATCCTGCCCACTCCGAAAAATGAAATAATAATAATAATAAAAAAATCCCGCCTTCCATCTCCCCCCCGCAGCCCCACACATTTTATTATTAAGTATAATTGCTCCCCCCTCCTCATACGGCACCCCGCGGGGAAGGATTGCCCCCTCCCCTGGTGCCCAGCCCTTCCCCTGTCCCCTCTCCCCCATCTCCTTGGAACAGTGTGTACATGATTTTGTAGTTTTTTTAAGGCGCCATGTTTATAATCCTCCATCATATTAAAAAAAAAAAAAATCCACCCAGCATGAGACACGGCGTCTCTCGCACCCCAAAGCCAGGGAGGCAGACACAGAAATATCCACAGGGCTGTAAATTCACCCCCCCCTCCCGCACACACACCCCTCCTCCCCAGACTTAAAAGTCTCTCTCACCTTGTGCTGCTGGCGCTG
The DNA here is from genome assembly GCA_013400975.1 of Atrichornis clamosus. Lineage (NCBI taxonomy): Eukaryota > Metazoa > Chordata > Aves > Passeriformes > Menuridae > Atrichornis > Atrichornis clamosus. The sequence continues at coordinate 6,704 of WBMZ01012618.1, read as the reverse complement.
CTTCTGCTGCTGCAGGGGGGGAGAAGTTAAGCCAGGGGAAACTTTTCAATCCCTTCCCCAGGCCGCTGCTGCCTCCTCCTTCCACATATTTTTCCCCTCAGAGTTTTATTGTGTCTGAATTTTCTCTCTCTCTCTCCTCTTCTGTCTGTCCACAGTTCAGGTTTCTGGGGTAAACAGGGTTTAGGATGGTGCTAGGGATATTTGGGAGAAGGAGAACTCTAGTGGTGTCTGCTGGAGTTGCTCTTTGTTTCTTTTATTATTTTTTTTAATAATACATTTGAAACAGATCTTTAACTATTTATTATGTATGTATTTTATCATACTCTTAGATCTGGACCCCATCTTATTGCAGAGGGAAACTGTGGCACTTAACTGGTCTTGATACATGGAAATTCTTCCTATCATGAAGTCCAACTTGGAGAAATTACAGATAATGTCTTTGAAAGTAGACACTCACCTTGAGCAACAGAAACTAAACTATACAGAATCAACGGTGTGTCTCAGAGTTGTCTGTATGTTGTGAGCTGTAAATCACAGAATCATAGAATCATTTAGATTGGAAAAGACCTTTATGATCACTGAGTCCAACTGTTAGCCATACTTCCACTGCAGGGTTGGGAAATATATAGTAATATGAAATATATAATTTTATAAGAACATATGTATGTGTAAGTAGCAAGAAAATGTATATTTTATACTGGTTTTTATGGACTGTGAGATAAAGATTAATAAATGTCTAGGAAAATATATTCAAAAGTTTCTGAAATGCTTCAGGAATTATTAAATGGATAAGTAACACACTTCACAATGAATTAAAGTTGACTAGAAATGTGACATACTTTTACTAAAATATACTGTAAACTTAGTTCTATAAACATTTAGGCATGCAAAAAAATTTAGTCATATGAGTAGTCATTAATATTACTAAAATAGTAGACTGGAAATAGTAGTGCTAATGTTGAAAAAGATGCATCCATTGTACCTGGTCGGTCAACGATTAAACAGTGTTTGCACACTGAACAGTGAAAGTTTCTCCAGTGTGTCCAGTAAATAAGATTTCTAGTAGTGTATAAACCCACACAGTTTCTTTGAGTCTGCTGCATCAGGACTTTGCATCCACTTTGAAAATAAAATGCAAATAATGGTTAGTTGCACAGCTGTGATAAAGTCTTACTTCTATTATGCATTTAAATATGAAAGAACATTTTACATTATCTAAAATAAATAGATAGCAAAGAAAGTGCTGGTAATCTGCTTTCAAAGAGTGCTTGAGGCATTGGGGAGATACCCAATAGTGGTACTATAAATTATTAACTGCATTATATTGCTTGTATTAATAAAAAGCAAATGAAATTTACAGGCAATTTTTTAAGTAGAAAGGGATTTACCATCAATATAATTACAAAAAGACTACCTTATGTGAAGCATTTATTTGTGATGTTTGGCTGTGATTTTGTTAAGGCATGTCATTTTCAAAAGAAGTTTGATAGAAATACATGCCAAGTTTCCATGGGATATTGCTAGCTTGGCTGTCTTAGGTTTCTTTGAAACCTTCTTTGTTCAAATTGCATCTGAGCTATATTTATATACAGGGGGAAAAAAAAGAGTTGGGGTCCTTATAGTTTCTGCTCTTTCTACCAAGCAGTCAAGCCAATAGCTCTGCTCAAGCCAGCATGTTTAAGGCACACTGATTTTTGCATCCAGAATCAGAGGACAAGCATAGCTAGCAACCTCATAACCATTTTTAGTCTTCACCCCAAACAGCCGGGTATCCCCAACAGCTGGGTCGGCTGGGGGATTTGCCATAACTCCAAAACAAAGCTCCAAAGCCAGTCTCAGCTTCTCTAGTGAAAAGATTTATTACTCTGCTACAATGGCTTCTCATTACCTATGTAAATATTTATTTGAGGCAGAAGTTCAGCTATCTCCAGTATAAAGAGGTTTTAGCCCTTTATCTCTCACAGGACCCATAGAGAGCTGTCCGATAAATACTTAGGCCACAGTTTCACCAACACGGAAGCACATGCAGGGCGGAAGCCTTATGGTTTGCCTACTGTACAGGTTTTTACCTGGAGTCTATCACTTGCCAACAATCTCCTGTACTTAACATATTTATAAAGGCTAGTCTGGATCACCTCCAAATATTTGTTTCAGGATACAAATATTTGATTTTGAAAAGAAAACTTATCCTAAAGCAAACATGTAGGGAGTGTCTGCAACCATAGCCACGTTACCTTCTCTGAGCTGGTGGGCAGTGGATTAAATCAAGTGTTGAAGGACAGGCATAGAGCTTATATATGGGTGTTCATGTGCCTGTTTTTGAAATATTTTTATATCCTCATTAGGTACCCTGAGTAACTGCATTATATAGCCTTAAGGATGGACATTGAAGGATAAAAAAGATGCATTCTGGGGTCGTTTTGACTTATTTTTATGTGTATTGTAAAGACTTTTTAATGCTCATTAGTGTACAGCTTCGAAGCCCAGCTAGCCGGCCAGGATTATCCGCAGGTAGGTGGGTGTCTAACACGAGCCCTGCGGCGGGTCCCTCCCGGCCATTCACTTTCACTGGGAGCGGGGCCGGCAGCGCCGAGCCCGGCAGACAATGGGAAGGAAATCCCCCCTCCCCCAGCCCCGGCCGCGGCGGGTTTCCTCGTCGGCACGGGGAAATGTTTGTTCCAACAAAAAGCGGGCTCAAGGCCGTCTCCAGCCCCCCTTTCCCGGGGCGAGTGCTGGAGGCGGTGCGGGGCCGCGGGGCCGCATTTCCTCCCTCCCGGCCGGGAAGGTCCCTGGGAAGGACGAGCGGGAGCCGGGACTCTGGGGCAGGACAGGCACCTCTCGGGCTGCCGTGCCTCGGCTGGGGAAAGAATTTGCTGGCCCAAAAGGTTAATGGTGAGGGTTCCAGTCGCCTGCTTGCTTACGTGGTTGTGGGGAGAGAAGACGCACCACTACGTCAGTGTTAGAAAGAAAGCATGATAAAGTTACTTCCTTCCAAGTAGAAAGTACTTACTATAGGAATACATTAGTCTGCGTGTGTGCTGTGTGCTTTTGCCAGTCGTGCTGCACTGGTGTGTAAACAGTTGATTTGTCGGCACTGCTTCTCCTGGAAAGGTGCTTGGAGAGGGGAGAAGAAGCTGCATAAACAGAAACACGGCATCAGCATCATCCAGGTGGGGTTGGCAGGGGGATACTAGGCAAGTTCATGGGAAAGAAATCCTTTACAGATTGGAGACACACAAACCATGACTCGGGAAATCCCTGAGCTGAAAGCAGCTGGAGGCTGGGACATGAATACCCTGTGTCCTGGCTGTTACAGTGTACACTTTTGGGCATGAGAAGATCAATACTGCCTCGTAACATACAGGCTGGTAAATATGCCTCCGTCTTCCTTTTAAATTCTACTTCTCTGCTTCTCATTTTCAAAGGATCATTTTATTTCTAATTCTAATACTGGACAACACAATTCTGTGTGTATATGACTTTATTCTTGCCACACTCTTCTGCCATTCTCTTGCTTCAGTGGTACAACCATCAAACATGCAGGTGAACAAGTACGTAATTGCTGGTGGGTTCTGAGTACTGGGCTTGGTACTGTGAAATCATCCATTGAATGCTGCCCTTAGTAGAGCAGGGAGTGTTGTGTCCTCTCCATCGCAGGACTTGTGCTTGGCTAATGAGTGCACAGCACTGCCTTCTCCAGGACTTTCTACCGTCTTCCTGGCTGAACCAAACCCACCCACTACGTCTTTATCTGGCTGTGTAAGATAGCTGTCTCGCTGGTGGTGCCAACCCACTTCACTGTGTGCTCCACTCCCAGCTGCACTGAAACAAAAATAATTTGAACGTGTTTCCTGAGAGGCAGGTCTGCTGTGTTGTGATCACAGAAGTATCAATGCAGAAAATTACTGTAAATTTTTCATCAGAACAAAGTTTAGCAACACAGTTTTCTTTGCAGTAAAAACCTCAGCAAGGCATTTAAATTAGGAAGCTGGGGGAAGGGAACAAAGCCTTAATAACAACAGGCTCAGGAAATCCATGAAGCTGAAAACCATTGGAGGATGGGAGAGTCTAAGGAGAAGCTTATGCTGTTCCTTTTTTCACCAGGCATTTTAAAGAGAATACCAGGCTCAAGAGGAAGACACGGAGCAGAGAACCCCCAATAATGTCTCTGCTGCTCCATGAAGCTAAGGAATGAGTTCAAGCCACCCAGAGGTGCTGTCCTTGCAGACTTGACATGATGAGGATTGAAGCAGACCCTACAACAGTCAGAACCCTTCCTCCCTATTCAGCTTCCCTCTTCTTGCTATGTTCCTGGCCATGCAGACTGGCTGTGTGGTGTAGGCTAGCCACAATGCTCAGAGGAGTGTGTACAGGGAGATTTTCTAAAGACAGTCTGTGGTGTTTGTTGAAAAAAGTACATTGTGGGCAGGTGGATCTTTGGTCTGACACTCTATGGTCAGTACTTATGTGTGAGTTCCTTGTGGGTATAGCTGGTAATAAAAAAACCAAACCACTCAGAACCATCTAGCAAGTATAGATGTAGATTAAGATAAAAAATGCAGGTTTTTTTTCTTCACTGTGTTCTCTCTTTACATTTTCATGCACAACTGGGAATAGAGGTTTATCCTGAAAAGTTTACCTGTGAGTAAACTGACATATGTTTATGACATATGACATATGACATGACATGTGTTTACACCAGCACTGTGTTTCATGAAAACTGTATGCCTGATTCAGCAGAGTCTGCCAAAGGAAACTTAGCTCCGTATTTTTTAACTTTTTCTAAACAACAGAGCGAGTTTGTACCCGTTTCATATTTTGTGAAAAAAAGTGCTTTAATGTCAGCTTCCAAGTGTACATCAAATTTATCTCCCACAGGTTTGTCCAGTCTTGGTGCAATATATGAAATAATTTATATCTATGCAAAATAAATGTTCAAAACAAATTTGATTTTAGACTGAAATAGCATCTATTGTTATTTTATGAGGATGCTGTGACTGGAGATACATCTTTTGCCAGAAAACCTGCTATGACTGAGGAAATAAGTGGTACCTTTCGTTATCAAATAACTACAAAACTAGAGCTTCTATATGGGGGCATTATGAATGCCATAATTGCAGAGAAGTATTAATTACGCTGCACATCATATTAAATGCCAGCATTTCAAATAATAAGAAAAAAATACCCAATCTGTAAAGTAAGTGGAGTCCGTTATCCCAAGACAATGGACAGACATGGGTAAGGGAGGTGCATGCATTAGGACTATGCAGAGATGTTCAAGTGCCTTTAAGACAGAGTTAGTTCATGACCCGTTTTCGTCCAACACTGCTGTGGAGCTAATTAGTGCAGAAATATTTGTTCTCTGCCCTGCGTGTCAAAGCCTTCCATGTTCAAACTTGTCTTGTTAGCTCCAAGGTAGAGCTGGACCCGGGCTGGTTCCATGCATTCATGTGGCACTTTTCTGGGCTTAACGAGCCTTTCCAGTAAACAGACTTCTGTCCTGCATAGAGCAGAGAGATCCAAATGTTTCTGAAAGAGGTAATGTGTTATCATTAGTACTTAACTGAAGCTAATAAGACTTGTTAGGCCACAGCTGATCACCACTTGGCTGATCACAGCTGGCTCTGTACAACTCTTTCCCAAGCTCCAGTTTCCAGGAATACACTGTTTTGCACAGCATTAGCTCCAGTCTCACACTGTTTATTTTTCCAGTTGCGATGCTACACAAAAGACACAAAATTGTTTCTGGAACAGAGCTGCTTTTGAATCTAACACATTGCTGAAGGTAAAGATCCCTACCAGACTGAAGCTGGCCTGGCATGAAGCCATCTTCATGTGCTTGGAGCTTTCATGTATGCTGATATCTGCAGCTTGACCGCACGTCTTAGAGATACTGACTGGCTGTACAGGATGGACTTAATTAATCGCAACATTTGTGTCAGTTTTGAACCGTTATGGTCAAGACGAAAGCAAATGTAGGAACACACACAAAAATACTCCACTTCTGTCATTCTGTGGTTCTGACCCCTTATTTGAAAGCTTTTTATATTATCCAAACTTAAAGGTAATATTTTGGATAAGATAAAATAGTTTTGATTTATTATCACCAATTTAATTTTTGTTGCATTCTGTGAGGAATCACATGCTTAAAATCAATTGTAATATTCAAGTCTAATTGTCTTTTCACTACCAAACTTCTTATACTGGTGGAAGTGGAAGAGAATGCCATGACAAGTTGACTAAAGTGGAACTTATACACTGGGACTGTTGGAAATGATGGGATTTGAAAAGAGTACTGGGACAAATAGATTGTATATTATTTGATCTTACATGTCATGTAGGGTATGTATTATGTATAATTCACTAGTAGTATATTTTATTTATATATTTGCCTATTTATCTTCATTAATAGCTGTGTTATGTCCAGCATATGGCAATGTAAGCACTTAAAGATTTCTCGTTTTAAAAAAAGAACTTATTAACACCCTATTAGCTTTTTAATAATAATAATGTGGGGGTTTTAAAATCTCTTGTAAATTTACCAGGCATACTAATCAAAAGCCATGGTTATCTAGTAGCAGGGTAACTAAGTGCAGTTAACATTGAAATAGAAATTTTGATTATCCTGCATTGTTGAATTTTAAAAATCCCACCTAATTTTCTTGAGTCTGAATAAGGAAATACAAGTGTTTTGGTTTGAGCCT